>WYDK02041370.1:0-37190 GCA_009867345.2 Toxicodendron radicans | reverse complement strand
TCTATTAATATAATATCTCGATAATTTTTTTGAAATATATAGTTTCAATTTCAAACTGCCGTTTAGAATACAGAAAAGAGCGAAATTGACCCAATAACTAGACCCCCATTAACTCACACTTATTAGATTTGAATTTCATTCAATTGGGAATGTCTCATAAAAGAAATTTTCCTGGTCGGTTCAATAAGGTCATGAAAAACATTTCGATTTATTCTATGCCATTTGATCTTTCTTGTCTTTTCTTATCGGCATCCGAGGATTCTCCAGCTCTAAGCCATCTTATTTACAAGGATTTCATCGACTTGAGAGCATCAAGGACTTCATCCTCGGACATTAAGGCAGTCCTTACTGAAAGCTGGGGATTCCTTCCCCCTCAAAGCCTAGATCTTCTTCACGTGCACATTTGAAAACTACCCCTTCTATTTAATATTTAATAAGGCAAATTTGCTTCATTCTGACCTATCCCAAGAGTCAGAGCAGATTCTAGAGCAAGTGACATCCCTCCTTCCACAACAAAGGGATATGCGAAATTGCTAGATTCTCGAAGACCGTAGTCAATAGCTGTGGATAAGGCGCAAACACTAGCATTCTATGCATCAGACTTCTATTTCTTGTAATGCCGGATCAAAGACCTCCTTACTTAATTTCATTCAATAGCTGCGGTTCTTCCTGTATTGCTCCTCTTATGGAGATAGGGACTCTTCCTTTTGAGTTGATTCTTGCCTTATCTAGAGTCTAGAGAGGGGCTTCACTCCCTTAATCCCGTTCCTTCGCTCTCCGGACTTCTTCCTTCTAGGCGAGTAAGGGCATAAACTTCTGTAAATAAAATAGAAAGACAAACTCACGAAGAAAGCACCGGTAAGGTTGTACCTAAGCCTAAGGGCTGGCCTTTACTGGATGTAATTCCCTCCGCGAGCTACCGGATCTAATGCACCATTCTTCGGCCTATTACGAACAGTTTCGATGTACCAGATCGTCTTGTGTTTCATCAATATTCGGCAGGAGCTTTGATTTGAGCCCTTATTCCTTTGCTTTCAATGGGAGCTGGGTCTTATGTCACCTCTCCTCTTCCTCTTCTTGTGAGCATGAAACCATCAAGAGTCAAAGCGGAGACAAGGCTAATCGCTAATCGTGATGTCTTACTATATTATAATGGATACCCTTTGTCCCTCGCTTACTTGAAGCTGGGTTGCCAGAACTAAATAAGAGGGGTTCGAAGACCTGTAGTTTCTGCTGTCAGGATAGCAATTCCTCTTTGTTTACATGCTACCCTCGCTCAACCTCACCCCAGGTAAACCGAACCCGGGAATACCGTAAATTTGACTTTCTCGGAGTTCCTTCTTTCTTCTGCCTCTCCAATCAGATCTAACTGGCTGGCACTCCCGGATTGGCTGCTTTATTACTTTATGCCAACTAAGACATATATCAAAAAGGCATGAAAGCCTACCTCTAAAGGGTTTGTACCAGTACTTATCGAAACTCCAGTTTTCCAATGCGTGAACTTCTTTTATTTCTGGGCAAAACCATGCTAAGATCGCTTATTCCGCATCAACTGGTGATTCTTTTCACCCCTAAAGAAGTCAAATCAGTTAATTAGTAAGTTCCGTCGCTCCCAACCAGTTCTTCTTCGACCGCGAGTGAACCATAGCCTTTTCTTTTTCTTTTTCACTTTCTTTCCACTGGTTTATCCTTAGTAGGTTCCTGGGGTGAAACCTTTAGATCTTTGGCTAGTATGCGCGAATTGACTCTTTTCCTTTGTGCATCTTTCTCCCCCTAGGCTCCGGTGTAGGAGAAGTGGCCCCGCCTCGTCCGGTCAAGCTGCTCCTCTCTCTGCCCTTGAAGAAGAGCGAACAGCTGATCTTTCCTGGAAAAAGACTTTGGCTACGATTCGATCTCGAAAGCCCAGACTTCCTAAAAGGCGACTGACTCTTCCACTGCTACATGAACCATCCGCTCCTTTTCCGATGCTGCTTCTATATAAGTGAATAGATCTTTGTGATTCAATCGATTCGATTCTCGTTCTCACCCTCGGCTCACTCCCTTTAAAGACAGAAGCGCATCCAACCCCGTTCCCGTTCTTTTGGCAGAAAGTCAGATTCCCTGGGCCAATTTATAAGAAAACAGCTGATCCCATCAAGTAAAGCAGAGAGTGGTAAACCCTTATATTAGGAGATGTAGCCTTTTCCTTCCTCTCGAACGTAAGGGAGCAAGATGTCTATTCCTATCTCAGAAAGTAATGGTGTTATCCCCCTCTCCCTTATGGTAGAGTGACTTCTCGTACCTCTGTGTCAGCTTTCCCGAGAAAAGAAATATTCTTTCGCCTAGTCCCGAGGAAAAGGAAAAGATTAATTGTTCTATTCTAGAAGAATCACTCCACCAACAACTGGAATCTGAACGAGATACAAACGAAAGAGGTTTCCCAGTCCTTTCATCTGCTGGTACTAGTGCTAGAGTGACCGGTTTTCGCCTGGAAGTATGATTACCCGATGAGGTTAGAGAGGGTTTGGAAGACCATACGGGTTAGAGGGTTTGGAAGAAACTTTTTCGTTTGAGGTTTGAGGAAAGACCTTGCTTTTCGTCATACTTTTTTGAGGAAACACCGGTCCTCAAAAACCTGATTTAGAGTTATGCGTTGACCAACCAAACCTTTTGTTCTTCACTAGTCCTACTGGCTTGACGTCGAGAGAAAGAAGATACTTTTCTCGAGAATGCGAACACATAAGTTTGGTAAATCACTCAAGTCAACTCCCATTGAGAGAAGAAACGAATTAGGTTTCATGAGAAAAAACAGTTAAGTAAGCAAAGCGGTAACAGTTACTTGTTTGAATAAGCGAAGCGGTTTCGTAGACAGATAATCAAAAGAGAGGAAAGGACTCGCTTGACATCAGTCAATCAAGGAGGGAAGTCACTCTATCACCGGACCAGGAGAGGAAGAGGAACAACTCAAACTTTCCGAATGTGACAGCTAATCAAAAAATACTAACTAATTTGTTTGCTTTCAGGTTGCTTTGATCGTGGGCTAGTCGTTAAAGGACAACCTATGAAAGGTTTTGAAGAAAGTGCTCGGGAAAGTCAACCTTACCGGAAATTGAGTATTGGGAATAACGGACTTCTGCAACGAAGAAAGGAGAGGGACAGACTAACTCGGCCAAAGCGAAAGCAGGCTTCTTTTCAGACTACTATCCGGCCAATGGGGAACTTTCTGCTGGTTAAACAAAACCCCTAAAGAAGAGGAAGAAGAGGAATCCCCGGCCTATGGGGTCTTAGCGGTTGAGCGAGAAGAAGAGTTTGAAGTTTGTAGGAAATCTTTCTGTTCTGGTTGACCAACCTCTCTATACTCCTTCTCCAGTAAGCCTTGACTTTCTTGAGAGAATCAAAAGAAAAAGTGAAAAATACGAATTAGGTTTCGTTTCAGGAGAGAGTTACCTTTAGTCGCTACGGACTAGCTCGACTGCAAAGAACGAGAATAAAGGTACGGAACGGACTCACTCGACATCAGAATCAGAGGAAGAAGAAGTCGTTGCTGTCGACTCAGTAGAAGTGTAAAGTTAAGAAATAGTCAATTAAGTGATGAAGGGAAGTGAGACAGTTAATGGTAACGGAGGAATGGACTAGCTTGCTTGACATCCGGTCGAGGAATGTTGTGTTAATCCGGCCAAAGAACTACTCTCTGGCCAAACCAGAACTCCCCGGCCGAAGGGGAATTACTGTCTTTTCTCAAAGGTTAGCATTCGTAAAGTGTGAATCTTTTCTCAAAGGTTAGAATTCGGAAGGTGTTCCGTTTGAAAGGTTAAGAAATTGAATAAGTGAAGAAGGTTCCTTAGACTGAGAAATTCAAATTGAGAAGAAGTGCCCGGTTCAGTAGACGAAGAAGGTTCAGAGCCGTAGACAGTTGAATTTGCGTTGATTGAGAAAAGCCTATCCTTTCCCGTCGACTGACTTCCTATCCTTTTTTCTCTTTTTTATCGAGATTGGTTTGGTGTTCGTTCAGTATACCGTACTGTATCGAAAACAATGCGTTGGTCAACGTCAAAACCTGGATTCTTCGGCATAGACTCGAGGGCAAAAACAACAATAAAGATTGGATTGGAGCAGTGGTCGTTTAACAAATAGCTATTGCCCAATATTTAACGAATAGCCCACAGAGATTACTTTCGTTGGGGACTGCTGATGCAGCCAATTCTTCGTCGCTTCCTCTCGCTTTGCTCTCGATTAGGTTAGGTTGAGCCTCCCATGCTTTCTGTTGGTTGGGATAGCGCCTCTTCTGCATAACCTTTGCTTCACACAAGGTCTCCCCCAGGACAGTAACATTACAAACAAGACGGGAGAGTAAGATTTCCTACAAACAAGCGACTTCCTTCTCTTCTCTACGGAAAGTTTCCCATTGGGGGGTTTCCCCTCCCTTTGGTCGGATAGTACTGGTTCCCGATCAACGGGATAGAAGCATGAAGCGAAGGAAGAAGATTCCAGGTTTTCTTTTTCAACGGTCTAAACTCTTTCATAACTCTAAAGAAGGGTTTTTGAAAAAAAAAAAGTTGGATGATTGAAATGTCAGTTTAGGAAATGGCCCTTACAAGCGATACGGTAATGATCCTAGACCTTATTACCCTCCGCTAATGGGCAGCCTGAAAAACAGATATACGACCCTTTTAGGGGCGGGGCTCTTACTATTACACCATCAGGCCGAATCGCATTTTTCCGCTACGGCAAAACCCCTAAGTCAATTCCCTAGATAGATGACGAAAAAGACTTCCGTCAAGTCATTAACCTATCAAAATAGGAAGGCGGGATTGCCCGGCGTACTCTTTAAATGTTGAACAGATGGAAAGCCATGGTACCATGATATCAAGCAATACATTTGCTAGGGAATACCTTTTGAGGCATCGGAGAATGATAAGAGAACAATCCAGGAGGCGCCATGGGCTTCTTCCTAAGCGGTGAAGCTCTTTACAAAAGAAAGCATGACCATGGTGCTGCTGAGATGTGTTAATGCGATAAAAGCAAGAATGATAATGTAATAAGTATACTTTTTCGATACTCATGCCAATGGGCATGCAATGGCTAGGCAAGTTCTGAGGGCAGGAAGGTTGGCTGACATTGGAGTCTGACTGCATTAACTACGCAAGAAAGTACCACAAATGTCATATATATAATATATATGAATAACCTCTGCGCCATTGAAACTCGCTTTAGACAGATCAGCAGATTATTATCTTATCTTCTAGTTTCTTGTTATCGGAGTGGAACCATGTTTCCTGAGAAAAGCGCCCTTGCTTAGCTTAATTCGTCAACCACCTTATCTTAGTAAATAAGAAAGAGAACTCGACCTTTCAACTTCCAAAGAATGGACTTTTTTCTTATTTTTTTCTATGTCCGGCTTCTTACCCAACAGATTCCGAAACTTCGGAGCGAGTGTGAGTTCTCTTTATCTTTAATCCAGTTAACCCTCCTTCTGTCTTTAAAGTGAAAGCAAATCCAATCTAAAAATTCGAATTCCTTTTTATTTTTAATCATTGACTCTTGTTCCTGAAAGCAAGAGCGAAATAGGAATAAAATACTAACATGGCTGACGTGTATTGTATACCATGACTAGTCTTCCCCTTTCTAAGAAACTAACGGTTTTTAGAGGATTATAGGACCAGTACTTTAAGCAAGCAGGTAAGATATTGAAGGCATTATATAGATTGGGGATAACAACTATAAGCCTAGGCCTAGTAATTATCCTAAGATAGGAGTCTTGATCAAGGCAAGGCTCTCCGGGTAAAGACAAATGAGCTATCCAGACAAGCTAGTTTTCAAGCCTATAAAATGAATCTTCTTACTCGCATATTGAATACATTCCTTTTTATCTTACCTCCGATCCAAACAAGCCGGGAAAAGCTAAGGAAAGCCAGGGTAATAAAATATCCTATTTCATTTTTCATTATTTAGGAGATTTCCTGTCTCCAGTTAACTTGGATTAGCTTAGTGTGAGTAGGGACTCAATGAAAGGCTATTTCGCTGGGAGTGAGAAGTCTTTCTATGTCGATCCAACCGACTTAAGCAATGTAACAATAGTGTGCTTATGCAAAAAAGAGGGGGGCAACACAAGGGCTAGGTCAAGGATAGGCCCGGGATTACAGGTATTTCCCCAGCTATAGGTATTATCTCTCCCCGGTGTTTGAGCGGGAGTGCGTTTACATGGAGTTGAATAGGAATCAATAGGTTTTCTCCCGGTTGCAGCTTACTTTTCTTTTGACTTTGACTTTCTTTTTATTATCTTTACATGCGGTTACAACGACAGTGGCAAAAGCTTTTTCTTTGCTCACATCTTCTCTTTCCAGGTACTAGTGACTTCTTGCATCTTGAAAAAGAATATATATTCTAAAGAGCTAGCTCTTTATCTCTTCTTTTCCTCTCGGCTTCTGAGAAAGATAGTAGCACAGGGCCTTCTATCCATCTCAGAAGGAAAGTCGAATCTCGTGCTTGAGTATAAAACTACGCTATTAAAAAAAATCTTCCTTCCCCTTCCTTATTATTTTCCCTTCGTTCCCTCTCCATATCCATAGAAGGAGGAGCCGCACATCTTAACATCTTATTCAACAACTTCTTTTGTAAGAGAAGCGGGTGGCAAGCCCGTGAAATCCGATCTTTCTTTCCGCCTAATAATCATCGGGATTTCCATAAAATCTAGATTCAAATCAAATCGAATCAAAAAATGGAAGATAATCGTCCGCTCCCCTCCTTATCCACCAATCCGACCCTCGAAGTTGGGCATTCCTCCCCTACTGTGACTATCTCTTCTTCAGGTATGTCCCTATCAGAAGCTGCAGACTCTAGAGCCAACCAACGTCTTCTCTTTCTTCCCTCTCCAGTCTGGGGGGAGGAAGTCTTCTCTAGTTTGTTCCAGGCACTACGGCTGATCCTTCAAGTGTGCTCCTAGCTCTTGAAGGTGGGATTTCTTCCTAAAGTAAGGACAGGGCCTCTGTTATCCGGATCTGGTTATCCGGGCTAACTATGAATCAAAGATTCCAGATTTGCCTTATGTTTATGGAAGTCAAAGTCCCCGCTAACTCCGATTTTCTTTCCTACGAAATGGGTACATAGGCACAGAAGCCCAGTCCTTTCCACAACCTATCTTTGTAGCAACCGATTTTTGGATTTTAGGTTGTTAGTTTATAGGTTGCTATTTCCTATTCTCAACCAATCTTTTTAGCCACCTATCTGAGTACATAAATGCTTTTGTAATAGAAGGAGCGAAGATGCCTCAAGAAACCATTTAACATTCTTCGAGTATTTCGAAGAGCATTTTCTACATTTTGTATTTCAACGTGAATTTCAGCAAGTCGCTGGGGAATGGCGAGAATTTTGGGAGGGCCATGGCTTCTCGATATACACTGGTAGAAAACTCTTTTATGTTTTTTGTTTTTGTAGAGCACAAAAGCTTATCGAGCCTATATTTATAGAGTGTAGAGAAAGAAAATCCTGCAGTACGAATTGCATGGCTGGCACAATCTGAGTACTATAACCACGCTGTAAAAAACAAACTTTGCAGAACCGTTTCACCTAATCGATCGTGGTGAAGTCAGCAATGGATTCGGCGGATCATCCACGTCACGCTAGGATTTTGGAAGGACATTTACGAGAGTGAGGTGAGTTTTAAGAGAAAGACGGGGGTGGATTTTGGTGCTCTAACTGGCTGTGAGCATGGGAATTGCGTTGCCGAGCAGAGGGCGGAGAGGAATTTGGTGTTGCAGGATTGATGACCGGGAAAGGGTTGATAATGTGTTGGTTTGTTTTAGCAGGTATATTGGTATGAATGAACATATTATAGATATAGAATGTAGAAGAATCTCGCCATACGGCACGAGCAGTTGAGTACAGTACTATCATGCCTTTGTTGTGTGAAGAAACTAAAAAACTTGCGAAGCCTCAATCACCCTGCCTGTGTGAATTGAACGAACTGACAAGTACCCTTAAGCTGGTTTTCCACCTATTTGTGAGTGTTCGGCCATTTGAAGCAAAGTCTAAAGGACATATTCGTTGCCAATTTGGGGTTCTGATGGAAGATACTGCTGAGCACCAAGTACACACGTGATTCTGCTCTGGCAGAAGTGCACGCGCAATTCAGCTCTGGAAAAACTCCCTGAGGTCCAGAGAGAGATGAAGTTTATAGTCAACCTCTGCCTCTCAGATAGCCTTCTTTTCCAACACTTCTATGTGGAGATGGATGTAATATTAATATGATTGATAGTTTTAGTTTACTATTTGCAGTTTTCAAAAGTCTCCAATTTAGGGCTTGGTTCCGGCCTTGTTTCGTAGTGAATTTATGGATTTGAATACTTCTCACACTGAATTCTAATTTGTAAATGAAACTTGACTTGTACCTGGAACAGAGAATAAGGGTATCCAATTGAAATCCAGGCACTGTTTTCTATTTGCGGTTAGATGTGCTCGGCAGATGCTAAAGCCAGAGCGTGATGGCAAGAGTTGATCGAGCGAATAATCACAGTTCTCAGCTATCACATTCAGAAAGACTACTGGCTTCACTCAATTAAAGAAACTATACCCTTACAAAACGAAGTAGTACTCCCACACAGTTGTGAAATTGGAATGTCATTCTCGACTCTATCCCTGACTGGGTGTTTGATTTCAGGCCCTTTCGAGGAGGGTATCTGATTGGTTAATGTCAGCCCGGCTCGCATGGACTTCCGGTCTTTCTTAGTTGACAACTGCATTGCAATTTGAAGTTCTCTAGTTACTCCTGCACAAGCAACAGCAGTTATGGATCTGATTGAGGAGCGCTGGGAAGAATGGATCGGGGAGATGCCCTTGAAGATCATTTACCCAGCTCTGGAAGGACATGAGTGGAGAATTGTCACCGGATTTGATCCAAAAAACACACGGCGGAGTTACCTTATTGGTGAGTCTTGGCCGGGTTAGTGTTTCAGGAAGAAAACATTATTGTACGTTATTTTTGATGAGAATTTCCAGCGGATAGGTATCGCAGATGGTTGGATTGGATTTCAGTGTTCTGTCCAGTGTAGCTTTGAGGGATCAACACTGGAACAGGGAACCCATTTAGCACTTCTTATCTTATAAGGTCTTATAAGGCTGCGGATAGGGTTCTCCAGCCCTCACCATTTACACCCCTAGGGAAGACTATATATGGCATTTTTCAATTTTTAAAGGAGATATGTCTGTAAATACAAGGTACATTCCGTTTGCATTTTGGCGCACTTGACGGAACGGAACTATAACCTAAGCGTCGTTCCTCCATTTGGTATTCTTTCTCATTTCTAAGATTCTTGTTCTCCCTGAGGTTACATGTTTCCTACAGAAGGGCTTCTCCATCACATGGTTCGCAGCCAGCAACAGAGCTTCCGCCAACCACACACCAGCAGCCACCGGGATCAGCATCCTTTGCTGGAATTTCTTCCCTGTATGGTATGGCTGATCATCCGAAAAGGCCAGATAAGATAAGCATGATTGGCTTTCAAAGTTTGATCTTTGCCTACAAGATCACTGTTCAGAGGGTCCTCTTGCAGAAGATCTTGAATCTTCACCAGTTCCTCTCTGCTCTCTCTTACTTTGTCCTTGATCTTTCCAAATTCCTTCTTACGTTTACTTGCTTACTTGTTAGAGTAAGGAATAAGCATCAAACGATCAAAGAGCTCACAACCCAGTTGATCTCACTGGTGTTTACAACAGACGGTTAGGATCATTGGATCAGCACGACCTTGAGCTATGGGCCACAAATCCCACAGTCTGGACTGATGAGTTGGTTGGATCAATCTAAGTTAATGAAAAATGAAGGTGAAAGGTTTAGCCAGGAAGTGAATAGGCACAGTACGGGGATCTAACTCTCAGGAAGGCATAAAGTATGCATTCAGTAAGCATGGTATAAGAAGAGTCGAAAGCACTTATTTTTAATAATATTATTAATAAGTAGTTGATCTTTCTCTCTAACTAGAAATTGCATAAGAGAAGAGAGATGGGATCCTGGGGCAGACGGTATGCCCCTTTCATGATCTAGGCGTCGTTGATTGATTCTACTTCGTCTCCTTCTTTCTCGAGATTCAGTTAGTGCTCAATCTACTGATCATTGGTAGAATTAATATATGGATGGAATCGAGAGGGAAGAAAAAGTCCGGTGTGTGTTGGAGCTTGTGAGCGTTAACGCTCTCAGTTCCCGACATGCTCTGGACACTGACGAATAATAGAACTGTAGAGGGGGTGACTAACCTTGGTTGGGAGGTCGCCCTAAGGTTACGATCCGTTGGGTTGGGAAACCAACCTGGATCCTATTTCCTCCAAAAGCCCTACCGATTGAGAAGGAGAGCAAGTTGAAAAACAACTGAGATCGGATCTCTCACGGGGCCGTAAATTAATTATGTCTTTCTTGTACCGTACCAATAGAAAAGTAAAGACAACATGACCATCATCGACAGAAAAGGCCAGTTTCCCGGCCGAAATAAGAGGGAAACGAATGGGATAAGACCCATGAGAACTGATATGAGTGTACTAAGCCCGAGTGATATGTATGAGGGTGCTAATATGAGTAACAAAGGTCTTCGAATGTCTAATTCTTTGGTCAGAATTTCGATCGTTTTCTTATTCCTTATTTTATTCTACTTGGCATTTCTATTGATTGACATTGATTTCGATCTTTTTTGGCTGAAAGTAAAATGGACCATTTTCCGCAAGTCTCTCCGCCTCCTCTTTAGTCGGCTCGGGTTCGGGGGTCTCTGCTGTATAGGAGTCATTTGTGCTCTCTTGGATCCAGAAAACGTAAGTCACTTTATGGGGGAAAATTGTGAAAAAGAAGGGAATCCTTCGTCGAAGACGGACGATTCCCTTCGAGTGCACCCATCAAGGGAAAGTGGGTCTGAAACCTCATATGAGTCCTGCGAGGCCTCTCTTTCTTCTCCAGATTCTGAAACGGAGAAAAGTGAGGCCTTTTGGCAGCAACCGATCACCACCGAAGACGTCGACTGCTGGAAAAAGAAGTTCGAGACACTACTAAAAGAATCTGTACCGCCGAAGGAGAACATTTTATACTATGACAGAAGGAAAGGTTACGTCATGGAAATTCTTCGAGAAAAGGAAAACAAAGAAATCATGGATCTGCTACTAAATAATTTATTCAACACACAGAATAAACCTCTAAATAGAAACGATTGTCGTAAAATATACGCGGATTTAGAAAAGGATAATTGGCATTCGGCCGAGGAATCGGAAAGGGGGTCGGTCTACGCCAAAGTTTGGGCGGCCCTCGAGAAATTTGATAAATTACCAAAAGAGCCCAAACCTCAATTCCGTTCCAATACTCCGTTCCAATACCTCAAAAAGGTAATGAAGAGATTTTTGAATCCGTAAGTAACTCAGTGAGTGCTTTCTAAGAAGGGCTTGGAAAAAGAAAATGAAATACGAACAACCGCGCTGGTCGTAATAGATCGACTTTCATGCTAGTTCTTGCTCCAGCATGAGAGTTCCATTTCAGGGAAGGACGACGTACCATGATACTTTCTGTTTTGTCGAGCCTTGCTTTGGTCTCTGGTTTGATGGTTGCACGTGCTAAAAATCCGGTACATTCCGTTTTGTTTCCCATCCCAGTCTTTCGCGACACTTCAGGTTTACTTCTTTTGTTAGGTCTCGACTTCTCCGCTATGATCTTCCCAGTAGTTCATATAGGAGCTATAGCCGTTTCATTCCTATTCGTTGTTATGATGTTCCATATTCAAATAGCGGAGATTCACGAAGAAGTATTGCGCTATTTACCAGTGAGTGGTATTATTGGACTGATCTTTTGGTGGGAAATGTTCTTCATTTTAGATAATGAAAGCATTCCATTACTACCAACCCAAAGAAATACGACCTCTCTGAGATATACGGTTTATGCCGGAAAGGTACGAAGTTGGACTAATTTGGAAACATTGGGAAATTTACTTTATACCTACTATTCCGTCTGGTTTTTGGTTCCTAGTCTGATTTTATTAGTAGCCATGATTGGGGCTATCGTACTGACTATGCATAGGACAACTAAGGTGAAAAGACAGGATGTATTCCGACGAAATGCTATTGATTTTAGGAGGACTATAATGAGGAGGACGACAGACCCACTCACGATCTACTAAAGGGCAAGTAGCTTGATATTGGTTCGAATCCAATTCGTGAGAAGAAGCGTCAAATGATTTGGACAGTTGTCGCGCTGGCGGAGCAGGGAGCCCACAGGGAAGATTGGGGCAATGAGGAGCTCGACGAGTATCTGCAGACCCTCTGCCCCATCGACTACATCTATCGCTGAACCAACTTCCGAACCGACTGCAGCTTCATTGACTGAATGAACTGGTGCCTATAAAGGTATAGGCACCATCCTGGTGCTGGCTGTAGCCGTGGGAGGTGGGGGCTCTACCAAAAAGCATGCAACGACACAATCAACAGGTGAGCCCTTACCCGCACTCCAAGCAGGTGGGGATGGACGTCTACAACGACTTAATCAACTGGGTCCACCGAAGCAATTTCCTCTAGACAGAATGAAGGGGGTCGTTCCCTGTTGACAAGGAGGGTCGGCTCAGCTGACTGGCAAGCCGGCTTAGAGGGCCACGAAGCACCCAACGAATGGAGGACCAGAACGCTTTCTATATAAGCATATGCTTCACACGATTTGTTTCATAATTTCTCTCTCTTGGTTATTGCAACATGGTCTTTCTGGAAGCTTGGACTTCCGAGGACAACGAGTGGTTTTTGCGCTGCCCCGTACCTAGTCACTGGGGTGCTAAGGTAAGACCCTTCTCATCGGCAGGTTGGCGGAGTTGCTTTCAGGTGCGGGAAAGAGTCGTTTCTTAGCTATCGGGAACCTAGTTAACCAACGGCATTTCCTTATCATAGTTGGTTGATGTCTCTGTTGAGGCGGATCCCTATAGACGGAACCTAGAATCCAATTTTGCCCTTGGACCGGTCGCGAGGATTCGATCAGTATTTTAGCAAAGTGCGACTGATCGTTGGTCAATATCCCTTTTAGAGGGAATGGTCATATGTCTTTCTTTTTGGCATTGGTCTTAGCATGGCGTGGGTTCTAAGCAGTTAAGCTTATTCAACTTTCGTGGTGTTTTTTTCTCTCTTCTTCAGTTTGACAGCACTGAAACTTGTCTTGTCAGCACTAGCCACTTTTCATGTCCGTATAATGGAGCTTGAAAAGCCTCTTTTCCGTCGCATCTGGTGGAGCTACTCTTCTTTTATCTCTTAGGCAGCGAGGGGCCTCTTTTGGTAGCAAGCAACTTTCTGCCCGGTCTTTTCATTCTGTCTGTTATCCAGGACGACTCTTTTTGAAATGTTGAGGTGCGCGCTAGACTTGGATGTCCTATAACGAGCGAAAGCCTCCTTTTTTCTTGCTGAGGTAGGGATTCTTTTCTTTGGAAAGCGCAGTTATCCTTCCTTTCTTCTTCATCTGCCTCACGGGAAAATGCTCTTTCTTGCTCTCTCAATAGGCGAAGGAAGACAGAACTCCGCTAAATCTAGCAATGAGGAAAGAGAGGTCTTTTGCCTAGTAGTCGCCTTTCCCTTGTCCGGATTGGCAGTAGGAAAGAAGTCGTCTGGTATTAAAAGAGAAAGTTTAGTTTTAGACAGAATCGAGCTTCAAGCCTTCTTCTCTCCTTAAGCGGGGGCGGGGCTTGGTAAACCACTTTTTCTGTAGTGAAATGATCCATGAAAAGAGGATCGACAGAAGTGAAGCTAGAAGAAAACCAAGTAGATCCAAGCATTCCTCTTTGGGCTAGGTGGGCGGGAAAGGTAGAACACTAAGATGGACTCCTTCGATAAAGAAGATAAAAGCCTTGGCCATGCCTCTGAGATATCAAAATAGCCCGAACATTCATCCATTTAGTGAAGTTACGATGTCATTTCTATAAAAAAATCTTCCTACTCATTTATGCTTTGATCACATAACATAAGTCAATAGCTCGGGAACGAAGAGAGCAATCTCGTAATAAAAGATCTATTGTGTCATCAACTAAAGACGTCGTGACAGAGAATGGATCATAGGTTGCTTAGTCCTTTGAAGGTGAATTCCCTTCATCAGATTACCGAGAAAGAATCCCCGGAGTGGGAGGCTAGTCCTGTATGCTATTCTTCCAATGCTGACATGTCAAATAGTTTTTTTCTTCCTCCTTCCACCAAAGCAGACTCCCCTCCTTCTAAAGAACCTGTGACTGAATACCGCACTTGCTTCACTCTTCCTCTCCTCTCGCTCCAAGTATTACACGCTTAACGCCCTGGAGTGACTATAGAAAGCTTTCCATCGTGTGACCACATCTCTGTATGGGCGGAGAGCGTGCATAGAGCAGAGCTTCCAGCAGGCAAACCATCGATCCAATCTCTACAACTCTTGGTCTCCAAAGAACTGCGATAGAGACAGAGTGAGAGCAAAGAGAGATGAGGAGAAGGTGTCAAGTGTAACCATTGACTGAGCTGGACCAGGAAGAGAAAGACTGATTCTTCTTTCCCTCTCCAACCTAGCTACAAGAATAAAGCTTAAAAATGCATCCCCCGTGGAAGAGCCGAGAGAGACCTTCCTTGCGGCTGCCTAGCCATAAAGAATGAATGGAGATCTTTTTCTTTCTCTCTTCTTTTCCCTATCCGACCTCTTTGCCTAATAAGCCCGAAAAGCCCAACAATTGATAACTTCTGTCGTCGGGAGAGATCAAACTTTCTCCATTCGTGACCCCTATCATACTTAGAAAGAAGGTTTAGTGAGATTTAGTCTTCAACTAATTGCATAGATAAAGTCGTGTATTGTATCTGACGATCGGAAGGCATCTAGCCCATACCGGGATATTGAGGTTCGAATCCTCCTTGATCTCTAGTGCAAAAAGTGCGTATTGCGCGTCAAGGGATCGTGATCTTGGAAAGAGTGGCTCCCATGCCCGGAGCGGTGATTGAGCCTGCTTCCCCCGATATCGAGGGAGAGAGGCTTTTCTTTTAAAAGAGATACGGGGCGAGAGCGACTGTATTTGACATGTGTTCCGTTCCGTGCCGTGTCTGAAGTAGCACTAATAAAGACTGCAAAATGATATATCTGCAGAAAGGGAGAGCGCTTTTTTTTAATTAATAGTAAGTTCCGTAAATAGTACAGTACTTTTAGTCATATCGGTTACTATTTCTTGCCTTACATGAGTACCAGTGTTTGAGGTAGCGGTAGCGAAGGGATTGCCTCGGGGGCAAGCCCGAGCGAGAGCTCCCAAGCCAAGTCCGTGCTGTTTCAGTAGTCTTGGTAAATATCCTTTCTGCCTTCCTTCTCTATGATCGGTCAGTTTTTCCTTCCTGCCCTTCGGTAAGTAAGCCCAAACGATTTCAATTACAACGAGGAAGTATGTTGAGATCCAGCCGATGGGAATGCCCTTTTTTATGACGGAAGAGAAGGAATATGATTTCAACTTCTAGACGGTGTTGAATAACAGACATTTTATGTGACCCTTGTGATGTGACCCTATCTCTATGTAGGCTTCCCATTTCCTGGGACCTCCGCGATGTGACTCTATCTCTATGTAGGCTGGCTATTCACTTTCGGGGTCTAGTGGGCAGCAGGATACTACTAGCTAGGGAAATACAGGGTGGGTTGGAAAACTTTCATATCAAAGGGAAGGTTGGTTAGCTCTATCGAACGAAGTTTAGGTTATCAAAGTGATTCTCCAAAGGGAATTCAAAAATCCTATCCAATTCGTAGCGTCAAGCGTCGATACTGACTTCAATGAGAAAGAATAGATGGAACGAGAGAACCGAGGTTTTAATAAAACGTAGCGTAGCGGTTCAAAATGTTGATTGGGGGAGATATCTTCATATGTGTCAGAGGACCTATCGGACTCTGGATCGGACCTTTCTTCGGGCTACCTTTCATCAGTGGACGGGGAATCCCCTTTCTCTATCGTCAATAGAGTTACTTAATGGCTATTTCATTTCGAAAGAATTTCTATTTCTTCTATACGCCCATGCATGGGATATAAAATGAAAAGAAAGATTTGTGTTTAGCGGGACAGGATCACCGGGAATGGAATACATAAATTCTAAAAATAGAAGTGTGTACCCTTGACTAACTAGAGAAAGGAGATATTGATTTTGTAAAGTGGTAAAGGTATTTACCGGACCCCAAGCAAGAGAGCTCAGACCGGCATATCTTTTTTAAAAAAAGAACTGGATTGACCAGACAGCTCAACCGTTGATCAGCCAACCGGCAAAAACATTTATACAGAAAGACCAAGCTGGTGTGCCATAGATGGCAGTTCCACCGGTTCCGCTGCTCGATAAGCCACTGTCTATGCCTCCGGGTCTTGATGGCCGAGGTGCTTATGAGTAAGCCGCTGCTTCAACGAAGGCTCTACTGAGCGAACTACTAAATCAACAAGATCAATCGTCTTTCCTCCCTATGCTATGCTCCCCCGGCGCAGGCCTACCACGCTTCGCGCCTGCGGCGTCTTAGATACCCGCAACTGAATCTGTAAGTGGCGCAGGGCAGGATGAAAAGCGGCGAGAAGGGGACAGAGGGAGGAAGGAGGACCTCTTTCTATTGCCTTCCCTTTCCACTTCTAGACTGGTTCGTCGGCGGGACAGCGAGCCAAGATCCGATTCGTCAATCGACGAATCCATGCCACATAACCTGGCAAAGGAGAAAGAGACGATGGCAACGCACCTCATACAAGAGGGAGGGCGGTTCAATTTCGAACCGGTGTCAATAAAAATCCAACTTCTACATTTTGGACCCGAACTTTGAATTTCCGGTTCGTAGACTAGGGGCGGTGTGGCCTTCTTCCTTCTAAGTTTTTCTCGATTTCGCTTCGAGGGCCTAATCTTCAGAAAGAATTTTCGAATGACCATTCGAAGTAGAGAAGAGGAGGCGGGAGCACAGACAGATCAAGTCCCAGCATATTGCTCCAATGGCAGGATCACCGGCACTAGTTACAGAGGTGGATGGAGGTATTTTCCAGGGGTTTAGACATAGGCAGCATAGCCTGCAGCATCCCGTCCAGTTGCGGATTTATAGCGAGCGAACAATCGATCCTCTCGGCGCGGAATGAAAACATCTTTATGCAATGCAGTTCATTCACCCACGAACACTTTCATCATTATCCTTTGGCGTGGCGGGATTCCCCAGCGGGAACACATTGGATCAAATCAAGTTGGTTGAAAGAGCGGCCTACCGGCTTTAACGGTTTCGAACCGCTCATAGACTTTATTGATATAGGTAAACCAAGGAGACTCCCCTTCTGAGAACCCTATTCTAGAATTTCATATCTTAGACTCTGCCTAACCTAAAGGCGAGGCGAGGCAATATTGAACGATTAACGGAGGAAACTCATGGATCACGGCTTTCTCTGGCATGCGAAACTTTGGCTGGGTACGATAAGCCGTAGTACGAGAGGCTTTTCTGGCTGTATTTTCCGACCGAGCCCTCGGGCCGATGCCGTCATGACTGCTTTCTCATCTCTCATCTATGGGCACCTCTGTTTTAGGGGGGTAATATCTACCCCATCCAGCTCTTCACCTTTTCACCGGGCTCCTGCTCACACATGCTTTTGGCTGGAAATGCTTTCCCGCCGTCTCTCGTGAGTCACCCCGTGCTTCTACGTGCATCTTTCTCGGATATATCCTCATGCTCAAAAAGGATATCGTTGTGCAGATTTCCCCAGAGTATTGCTTTCTCTAAGAAGCTCAAAACGGGTGCTTCCCTTCCGCATTCCATTCTTTCGGCGGGAATACTCACCGGCATGCAAGCAAAAAGCGCATTGAAGATGTTGGATCTCACTCTAGCGCGGGCAGGGCAGCTCTGAACCGCGTGAAGAAGCGAAAACGAAAAGGAGGGACCTACTTTGAATTTGAAGCTGTTCTGTTATATGAACAGATCAGATGGCCTTATTTGTATGAGAGGGGTTAGGGGGGTCAACAACAGTAAAGTAAACAGCTCATGGCATGCCGCCTACTCAAATGTAGCTTCGGCAGTACTTTTCAGCGAGCTTACGGCCGTTTACCTGGGGTTGAAGGTGTAATCCCCTATGGGGTAAAGTACTTACAGGTCAATAAGCCGGGACTCGTTCGCACTTGCTTTCACGCGGTAAACTGGCATCCCCAGGTCTTTCGTCAGGGCTTCATGGAACCAAACAAGGGCTTTCCCGAGGCACACAAACTCCAGGGCCCTGTCATTGTTGGCCCGTCAAACCTTCGTTTTCGTCTAAACAAGTTCGCTGTATAAGAAAATCTCAATAAGATAAGGTTCATAGTCTGATCTGGCCGATCAGGAATGAACCACCCGGATTCTACGCTTGCGCTTGGTCGACCAATCCTGGGATCCGAAAGCAGCCCCTATCCCTGTTGTACAAGTCTAGTTCGAAAACGATAGAGAAAGGAAGAACTGCCCGAGGCCCACCTATCTCTTAAGGGGCCGGCATCAACGAATGAAGGTACAATCTCTGGTTCCAAGTCCGAGTCACCTCTTTTCCAACCGGGAATACGTCTCGCTTCATAGAGCTGATGCCATGCCCTACCCTGCAGGCTCGAAGCCATTCATTCAAGTAGGGTCAAAACCGGAAACTCATCTTTCTTTCAAAAAGTATTGATCTTTCGGTGGGTTGAGTTCGATTCATACATGGTACCAAAGCAGAGTCTGACTTAGAAAACGGTCAATTACGACTACGACTTAGAGACGTTGACAACCGTGTATCCGCGTTGATAAGGCGCTTTTTGCCCTCAACCAGGGGGAAGAGCGAGTCCTATTCTGGAACGTATACTATAGAGATTCCTATTCCTCTGGGGTAGAAGAAAGAAGAGGAAAATCCCGCTTAGAGATCGCAACTATAGTCAGAGTAGGAGTTCCCATCCATCATCTCCCTCGTTTTACCTTCCAATTACGGTTGATCCGTCGGATTGAAACCTCCATTAGATTCGGCAACTAAGGACGAGATTACCATAGGCTTTTATGTCCCGAATGTTCTCTTTAATAAGGTAAGGTCGCCTTGACCGGGCTCTTCACCGTATAACCTTTACCCGAAAACCTGGAGCACTGCTATACTTTCATCGCTTTCACTAGAACCAGAGTCATAGGGGCACTTTTAGTTTTGCCTTCCTTAAGTCCAGGAAGGACCCCCTATGTTTTTTCGTGGAGCGCAGAATTTGCCTTAATCGGCGAGAGTATATACAATCTATGTCACTGGCAAGAGCATGATTGAGGGCTTTATGCTGTAGTCTGTAACTCTTCAATTGGTTATTGGCTCTACCCCCAGCCCCTTCATATTCCGTATCCTGCTGCTTCTTTGCTTGCTTTTCTCGATCAAGCATTTCTGTGCTTAGCAAAGAGGTAGTAGCATTTGGGGTGACAAGAATTTCATTTCATTTTCCGGATAAGCCGGCACAGCTCTTGCTTGCTGTCTCTATGTGGTAGGGTCTGGTCAACTGCCCGGCCACCTCTTTAGCTCATCTCTTGTCAACGCTAGCACTTTTTAATAAATGATGCCATTCCCGACTCGCGAAGTGAAGCTCAATTTCTATTCATTAGTTCAGCGCTAAGATGTAGAACTGGATCGTATATGGGGTCAAGAGATCTTCAATCTGGAATTATTATATATATTGCAACCCTTCTTAGTGAGAAATTATTCTACAGACTATGTAGGGCACTATGGGGACTCCATAAAAGAAATTTTTTGAGACTTAGGAAATGAAACTTCCATTCAACTATAGTCGAGAGGAAATAAGTCTCAGCAGGCAAAAAAGGGGAAGCTGAGAGACGGAATTTCAATATAAGAATAGAAGAGTACGTGGGGGGTGAAGTAAAGATAATTCTAGCAATATAGACCGGGCCTGCTTCCCATTCATTCTTTTATAAGTATAAGGATGCTCTTCGGCTGGTCAATAGGGCGCATCGCTTTCGCTTCTGTAATAGAGGCGCTGTAAAGGGCGCGCTAGCGGCTTCTAAGCCAGAGACCCTTCCGACGCTACATCTCATCTTGCATCACGTTGCTGAACCTCTGACAATTCTTATTCGGACGAAGACGAAGAAGAATACTATTCCAAAGAGTCCGAAGAAGACTATGAAGTAGACTATGAAGGAAGCTGACGCTAAGGCTGCTGCTGAAGCCCGATCCGATGCCGATGCTAGAGGATGCTTCTTCAGGAATGACCTCTAAAGAAAAGATATACTTTAGAGGTCAGGAATGATAGGTATGAAGGGGAGTGCAGTGCTCCCTCTTCCGTTTCATAAATAGGTTAGGTCAATCAAGTTCACGCTTTAGATTCAAGAATCTAAGGTCTTTGTTGAATTCGAGGACGAAGAAGACCAAGACCGATAATAATCCAATGCCTAAGTCTAGGCCCCAAGCTTCCTCTCCTGCTTATCCGTTATAGGGCGAGTGAGCGTTCGCTTCCTTACTTCCGAAGGTGGAACCCATTTCACGATTAAGCATCCAACCCCCTTTCAAGGGGCCTTTTCTTGCAAATTTCGATAAGAAAGGGGATGGACAGGCTCTGAAAGAGATCGACCCATAAGGGAGAAGTCCTGAAGAGATCCACTACTAAGGAGAGGTTCGAGCCCGCCCTTGCCTTTTTACGTCCTCTTCTTTCTCTTTCTTCTTGTTACACGATTACTTAAGTCACCCTTCTTTTTTGATACTACTTAGGTTTCGTAACTACATAAACCAATATCGATGCATTCTCTACGCCGTTCGATCAAGCAAGATCCCTTCTCACCCTTCCCATTGAGCCACTTCGGGCCTCCCTGTCTTCATATGTTTCCTTACAAACCCGTTCACTTGCCTTTTTGATCTGCTTACTTCGTTCACTACGTAGTTACCTATGATGATTAGAGGCCACTACCCTCTTTCACTATCCGACCTCAACTCTGCCTTTCTTTGGGTAGACCGGGCTGCCGCTGCCCTTGCTAGAGATCCCTTCTCGCCCTTACTGAATAGCCTTGCTAAGGAATAGCCCTATCTACTCCACACCGAACACAAACCCAATCTGAATCTTTAGATTTCGCGTGAGATCTGCATTCGCTTTCCCCCCCCTGTCAGTCGGGTCACTAACCTTGTGCTTCCCTCTCTCTCCTTAACAGTCGAGCCAGCTCTCGCTTCCCTTCCTCCAATCGGTCAGGAGAAGAGCTGATGGGTAAAAGTGGTTCCTAAAGGAAGGAAATATGATCCCTTTACATCGGTACTTTTAGGGCATGTTTACATATATGGCAGCTAGATATGACAGCTCAACATTCACTAAACTAATTCAAACTAATTAGGGCTATCTGAACGGCTTCCAATTAAATAAACGTTTCAATCAGTATCAGGCCTGGTCACTCTCCAGCTTGCCACCTGTTTGGTTGCTAGTTCTTTGGACTTATGAATGAGGACAGCTGCTCGCCAATCAGGCAGTCAGATATGCAATATGTCTCTCTCGAGGCAGGCTTCTCAAAAATAATATTTGAAAGAAATAAGTCAAGCCCCAAGCCCCCGGCAGATATATAAGATTCTGCCGACCACGACCCATGCTTTTGGTTTATCTTGGATCTAGATCGAGGTCCGGGCAACCACAACGAGCAACCCAACCCAACCTACCTATCTGAAATCGTCCCTGTCAGATGCAGCGAATGCGGCTAAAGTAGCCAAAGTTGTATGAATAGCGAATCGAGGATCTGGATCTGGTGATAAGTATGCCAGAAGCTGGAAGGTTGAAGACTGCAGAGCCAAGGACAAGGTCGAAGACAGAAGGGAAGTAGGGTTACCAAAGCCGAGGACAACAACGCAAGGCGTATCCAAGCCGTAAGGCTATAGAACACAAGGCTAGTTAAAGACAAGGCCAGAGTCGAAGACTGGAGAGAAGCAAGGATCGGTGCGTGATTTACTGTGCAGTGCATAATGAGAGTACTATCCTCCAACTTGGGGCATCGCCTGTATCTGCAGCTGCTGCTTTAGAAACAATCGCTCTCGCGATTGGGTCGTGTTCATTCGTTCCAGCTTGTCGTCTACGGATTTAGTAGAATTCTAACTTACGGAATAAAGCGATCCCTGATTGCGTTCGTGGGATTGGTCTGGTTTCGGAGCATTGCTCAGTTTAGCCATCCTCCTCTGTCTTCACTTGCCTCCGTCCGTTCTCTTGGAATTGTTTACCCATGGTCCCTTCTCCTGTATCTTCCGCCACGTTGCCATCGGCTTTCGCTGTGTTTATTAAGAGATAGGGAGATTCCACAACATGATTTGATTGAGGAATAGTACTTCGTATTGCTCTTGCTGGTTGTGAGTAGTTGTCCTCATCATCATATCGGTGGAATGCTGACGCTTATGTCTTAAGAAATATGGAATAAGTCACTGCCCCTTTCGGGACGGTTCGAGGTTTAGGGGTCGTGGAAAAATTGGGTTCAATTCCCATAGCCCCGATGTGGCGAAAAAAACGAATTCAACGAGCTATACCTTGCCCGCATTAAGAAAAAAAACCGTAAATCCTGTCAGAAACCTAAAAAAAATCAGCCTAAATCCAGCTTTCAGACAGTGTCATGTGGGGGGTATATCAGATAGAACCCAGTTAAACGTATCGCCAGACGCCTATCCACCCAGACAACCAAGTATTTGTAATCCGGTAACCCTACCCTTAATCAATAAGAATTGCTACTCTAGAATATCCACGAAGACAGCCAAAGAAGAGATAAACCTAAGCAAACTACGGTAAATCAACTAAGGAAATCATATCTCTTTAGGGGGGTATGTCAAGAAGATTAAAGCCCGAAAAAAGCATTGCCAGACGCTACTCAAAGAGTTTCAATCTGCCATCAACCACCACCTCATCCTCGACAAAAGAGCTTTACTCACTGCATTGCCATTCCTCGAGGTTGGGGGTTGAGGTCGCACTTCTACTTCTTCGTCGTAATGCCAATTTAGGGACTCAATCTGAGGGCTCGAAGAAGATGAACACTTTGCCCGCTTAGAAGTGGATTCCAACCATGAGATTGGAAAGTTCCTCAGGTTTTGTCAATGAGACCAAGATCTCCTTGCGGAAATCCCTTATCTCGAACTTGCTTCACAGACATGTTTTGGGGAGCAGCGTCTTTCACTCCTGCTTTTTAGTGGAAAGGGGGCTATCGCTCTAATACGGAATTTGAAGTCAGTCGTCTCGCATCCGAGGAATTGAGACCCAGACCTTTTTCACAATCCAATTGGAGCACGTATTCCCTACATCTTAATCTTAGCTGGCAACTTACAGTCATCCAATCCAAGGAGACTCGCTTATCGAAACATTTACTGTTCTATTCTTTCTTTTCATAGAAAGTAAATGGCAATCAAGTGAGAATGGTAATCTCCCTTCAATCAAGTCTTCCAGCATGTGAAGTCTTCATCTTAGTACCTGCTGACAGACCAATGGTCAACCACTTAGATAGGTACGAAAGGTAGTACTTCTCGCTAAATGACTTGTACCACATAGAGAGATGAGACGATTCGCTACAGAAAATGGCATTGTCAGCAGAGCATTAAGGCCGGCTTCCAACTGCATCCCCGAAAGTGATGCCCAAAAGTCTAAGATAGGAATGGCTTTAAGGCGTCCAGCTCGTCCAACAGTTTGACCAGCCAGTGAGAGGCAAGTGTAGCTAGAAAAAATGCCCTGTTTCGGGGACTGGGCTTACTAATAGGTTCAGATTTCCCAACCATGAAAGGGAGCCAATCTCTATCTCTATATAGGGTTCCGGCCTAGAAACCTTTATCTATAAATGTACCGTGAACAAGTCTACCTTCTTAGGCTGGTGTTATATCATTTTTCCTTTTAGCATATGCAATCGTTGTAAAACCTTTACACTCGATTGACGTATATAAATAATAAGCCTTAGATCAGGCCTAATCAGCACAGCAATCTTTCCGCCCTGACATGAAATGTTGTTTTGTGCGGCTTTGGAAACGCCGATCATAACCTAAACTTGAGAATCAGCTTTTAGTTAGGGTTTCCGGGTTGAAACTTCTTCTATCTACCTTTCTATTAAGTCAACCTTGGTTTGGTGTTAGTTAATAAACCCGGAACTTTATTCTGGTTTCCTTTAACTTTAATAGGGCACCCCATAGGTGGATGAAAAAATACCATTTTTTAGTGCGCTACCTTTGAGACATGATTGAGCTATTAGTGGAAGACAAAAAACCGGAAACCAACCTAGGCATAGAAGGAAACACCATCCTTTCTTGGGGAAGCCACCTTTATTATGGAAAGGGATCCTTTTGGAGAGCACGTCTACCCGGTTCTTTCTTATCCGGAAATGCCTAACTAATTTATATGGGGCCTCGGGAGGAGTTGGTCCCAAGGATTCCCATAAACCACTAGCACTAGCCCCCTTTCTTTAGTGCGGTGAAGTTATCTGGGGAGTGCCAAACTGACCCAGCATGGTAATCCCATTTGGCCTTTGGATCCTATCATCTTAGGTCTGCCTTCGTTTCGTTCTGGACCCATTTCCAGCCATTGGCCATCCAGTTGGAGTAGATCGCCCCAGGCGAGTCCCTCACCGATCTTTTTAGTTGTCTCCCGCTGCGCCCGGAGGAGTATTTCAATTGAAAGCAGGAATTTGAAAGCCAGCCAGTTTCATTGGTAAGTGCTTCCATACAATCCTAAAAAGAAGTCCTGCTACCTGCGAACCATTGCCAGTTACCCTTTTTTGGTGGCCCGTTTCCAGGCGAGCTTATCTTTTAGCTAGTTCCCCGCCAGCAAGCAGTTCTCTTACGCAAGCCAGGAAAGCCAGTATCACCAATCCTATGAGCAAGTGAAAGAGCAGGAGTCTATCAAGCAAGCGCGGGATAAAGCAAGGGTAAAGCGCTAGGGTAAAGGCGCATGGTACTTTTATTTCCCGAGTGTGATGTGAGGAGCCCAGCAATACGGTACTCTCTATATCTAGATAATCTATAGGCGAGCTTTCCCTAGGCGGGGTCCATCCGAGCCTGTCCCTATAAAAAAAGAACAAAGAGTAGTGAATATTATAGTACCAGTGCCCTTTCTAGCGGGTAAGCAATCAAATCAAAAGCTCTTTTATTTCCTTCAGGAGGGCTAACAATAAGATATATCTTTCCCCTAGGTCTAACTAAAAGTCTTCCCATGAGAGAGCTAACGGTATATAGATAGATTTCTTTCCTTACATAAAGTTCCCTTCCATCGCGTTCTCTTGTTTAGCCCTTTTCTCCAAGTGTGTAAGTGCGTAAGGGTCTAAGCCAGAAGCAGTAACTCTTTCTTTTTATTAAGTCTAACTCAATTTCTTCCCCTCGAGATCTCTGGCGCCTTATTTTCTAGGGCTTTCATATGTGTAATGAATAGGGCCTTTCCCCCTGGCAAGGAATGCTACAAGGGTACTTTAAACATAGAGTATATAAATATAACCCAGTAGATTACGTCCGCGGAAGGAGTGCTATTGGCAGTTCTTCGACCTGTAAGCTTCTTCGCTGGGAGTTCTGTTCCAGCCTGTCTCACCCATTCTCCTATTTCATTTCCAGTTGGGGATCCTCTCAAGGTACTTTACTTTCTTTCAGCAAGCCCTTTTCATTCCACTACAGATCTAGCAATAGCCATCCGCTTTTAAGCAAGCATCGGGATTCAATTCGTTTTGAGTCCCTATAAAGAGTCTCTCACTATCAAGCCTTTACAGAAGTCTTAGGCATCTTCGAAAAGCCAGTCTTCGTTTCCAGTGTTAGTCGTGCTTCCATTCGATTGTAGTTATTTCCAGACGAATTTCGAAGAATGCTTTTCTTTATAGTACTAAGGGCTATACATATAGTTTATAGTTGAAGTGGTAAGTTTTACAGTATGAGTTGCCCTCTCTCCCGTGGGGCTTCTGTTACATCCCATGAGACTTTCCCTCCAGTGATTGAGCCTTCCCTGTAATCCAGTTTATTCAATCAAGTTCCACCAAGCAAGCTAAGGGCAAGGGCTAGAGCAGGCCAGGGTAAAGAAAGGACCTAATACTAATAGGATATTTCCATTATGAATTTCTCGTTTTAGAGTGCTTCTAATCTAATATCTATAGGTCTATCATCTTCTCCTAATAGCCGCCTAGTTCTAATACTAATAATAGTAGGGCTAACTAGAGATCTTTCCTTGGCCAGATAGATAGGAATATTACAGTAATACCTTTCCTTTCTTTAATAACATGCTAACGAGCGTAATAGCTAAAGAAGGGCATAAGGAAGAAGTTTCATACCGAGCATACGAGGCATACCTGTAAGACCTTTCAGCAAGTTACCTATTCTTGTTGGCATTGAGAAGCTGGGGACAAAGTAGTGCTATTGCCTGCGCGGGAAAGAGCTTCATTCATAACTCCATGGTGGGCGAGCAGAGTGAGGTGAACCAGTTCCCGTAGTTGGGCACGTCACTTCGGCAGGAGAAGGGGTGTTTGATCCGAAGAATGGCCAAGTCAAGTAGTTGGCCTAGTTGTTCCATTCCATATAGTATAAAAATAGTATAAAAGGGATTTCACTGCCTTTTCCGAGTCAAAAGACAAGTAGGGCTAGCTAACGGACGATGAGGATGAAGTGCAGGTTTATGAGGGAAAGTCATTTCGGAGCTCTGACTGATAGTTCCATATAGGATATCGAAACCAAGAAGGTGGGGGTCAGAAATGAGTAGCGTAGGTGATACCGATAGGGTGGTTGGATACGCGACAGCAACGGCAAGGCACTCTTGACCCCGTCCGTAGAGGGTCGGTACGAATGAGACTGTGCTAGAGATCGCAGTGAGCAAGTATGCCTTGTTGACTGGGTGGTGGTTTTGAAACAAGGATGAGTCACTCAGGGAGTCCGTCCAAGCTTCAGCAACTAATGCCTGGGCTAACTTCTTGGGGGTGAACAAAGTGCTCTGAGTCTGAGATCGATACTGGTTAACGCCACAAGTGCTCTGCCATTGGTCCACACACAGAGTCATCAGGTAAAGTCAGAGCTTGGACTGGGAATGAGATCAGAAGAGGCTAGGCTACTAGGGAAGATAGAAGCGATCCACAAATCAAACCACTATCCCATTGGCCGCTTCATGCGCCGAACACTCTTAATAAGAAGCTTTATAAGGTATGTGCCTATGCTCTCGATACACGGCTTGAGAAGGCGGCTCCTTTTTATTCTTCCTATAGGAGCTACTCCTGATTCAGTCAATCAGAACAAGCCTTCGGACCCACCAACCAATCAAACTAGCTTGATGAGGAGGCAAATACCCAGGGATACTATAGCTCAACACACGCCTGGCCGGATAAGCTGAGGGGAAGGAAGCCCTCGAAGCGAGCTCCGTACCAAATAGCTGTGGAGAGAGAGAAGCCAAACTCTACCGCACTGAAGAGCGAGATAAATAACTGACATCCTTGGTTGATGATCCTCGTCGGTGGAAGGGAAAGCGCGATGAAAGGCAAGTCGGTAGTAGGTCCAATGGAGAGAGGAATTGAGAAGAGATAGGGTCCGCTTTCTAGGCTGCCGTTGGACAGCTGTTGGATAGCCCCGACCTACACAAGTGGTTTTAGAACCCACTTTTTGAAAAGTTCTGTTAGGTTCTTAGTAGCAGTCGGCGACCTTTTCTTCTTTTACTTCACATAGCTTTTCGTCTCCTTGATAGCTGGAAGTTCTCCAAAAGTATGAAAAGCTGGAGGACTTTGTACCATCCATTCCGGTGTGGTTGGATTCTGTTCAACAGCCCAAGGACTTGGAGCACATCTTTTGTTATTTCCACTGCTTGAAGTGATTGTTACGACCACGAAGAAACGACGAATCCCAACTACGGATATATAAGAGCCAAAACTGCTAAGGGCATTCCATCCAGCGTAAGCATCTGGATAATCTGGAATGCGACGTGGCATACCCGAAAGCCCTAAGAAATGCATGGGAAAGAAGGTCAGATTAACCCCGAAAAAAGTGATCCAAAAATGGATTTGACCTAAAGTTTCAGGGTATGTCCGACCAAAGATTTTACCCACCCAATAGTGAAATCCTGCAAATAAAGCAAAAACGGCTCCCATAGAAAGTACATAATGGAAATGTGCAACCACATAATAAGTATCATGTAGAGCAATGTCTAGCCCAGAATTAGCCGGGACTATTCCAGTGAGTCCTCCTATAGTGAACAAAAAGATGAACCCTACAGCAAATAACATGGGTGTTTTGTATTGTATCGAACCCCCCCACATGGTAGCGATCCAACTAAAGATTTTGATTCCAGTGGGGACAGCTATGATCATGGTAGCTGCGGTGAAGTAGGCACGGGTATCAACGTCTAAGCCCACAGTAAACATATGATGAGCCCAAACAAGAAATCCAAGAACACCTATACTGATCATGGCATAAACCATGCCTAGATACCCGAAGACCGGTTTTCCCGAAAAAGTCGAAACGATATGACTTATGATACCGGATCCAGGCAGAATGGGAATATACACCTCTGGATGACCGAAGAACCAAAAGAGATGCTGGTATAATATGGGGTCTCCCCCTCCAGCGGGATCAGAAAAGGTTGTATTAAAGTTTCGATCGGTTAATAACATGGTAATTGCCCCTGCCAGTACCGGAAGTGATAATAAAAGTGGGAATGCTGTCACTAGAACGGACCACACAAATAGAGGTGATCTATGCATAGTCATTCCAGGTCCACGCATGTTGGAGATAGTTGTTATAAAATTGATAGAACCTAAAATGGATGAAACACCAGATAGATGAAGACTAGAAATTGCTGAATCAACTGCTCCTCCAGAATGGCTGGTAATACCACTTAAGGGCGGATAGACCGTCCACCCAGTGCCGCTACCCACTTCTACTAAGGCTGAGCTTAATAGGAGCAAGAGACTTGGTGGCAACAACCAGAATGAAATATTATTTAATCGTGGAAATGCCATGTCAGGTGCACCTATCAGAATCGGAACAGACCAATTACCAGATCCACCTATCATCGCCGGCATAACCATAAAAAAGATCATTAAAAAAGCGTGAGCCGTTATTAAAACATTATAAAGTTGATGATTCCCACCAAGAATTTGATCGCCGGGTCGTGCTAATTCCATACGAATCAGTACTGAGAAGCATGTACCCATCACTCCAGCAATGGCACCGAAGATGAAATATAGAGTCCCTATATCCTTGTGGTTAGTGGAGAACAGCCATCGGACCGGATTTGTCATCAAATTGATTATCAAAAAATTCTTCCCTCCAGACAGCTTAACTCCGTCAAGCCTCTACGAGTAGTTTTGAATTCTAGTGAGTTGTGGTTGGTTGTTGACCAACAGAAAGCATGGGATGCCCCACAACAAATAGATGGGAGCAGGAAATCTTTATCATTCGGCGTAGTGCAGCTTATATAGAAAGGGCAAAGCGCTGTTCGTGGCACAGCTTTCTTATCTTACGATATTTTCATTGATCGTAGCTAATTAGGCGGCAACAACCGAAGAAGCAGAAGAAGTAGCTGCTACCGGCTTGCCAGCAGAAATACTAAGACCCTACCTTAAAGCTAGCTAAGACTTCCGACGAATTTCATGCTTCCATTCGTTTCTGAATTCATTTTCAATTGAGTTATTAGTCGCTTGTAGGCCGCTCTTTTGTGCTGCTGGTGACGCGGGTCTGTGCTTGGTGAATCCATCTGCCTAACAATCTCATAGATAGAAGGAAGTAGATCAATTTCGATCTACACCTTACTGGAACTGGAAGAAGAGGTCGGATTGCCTAAACTATAACTAACCAATACTACTCGCCATTCAAAAGAGTCCACTAGAGCTGTAATAAAAAAATCTCGTGGATAATAATAACCTTGATCGAAGATAGCCGAATTGGCGCAAACGCGACATACAGCAGTAAATCGAGCCCTGGGAACGATCTACTACTGCCAGCCAAGCTTAGAAGGAGCAGCTCCCAAAGAGCCTTCGTGGCCGATCACCCTTTGCCTACGATCCTTTATGAGATGACTCTTTTCGGAAAGCCAAGTGTTTAGGGCCTTCAGCCTTTCACCGTCCAATTTGAATTTAACTAAGATAGCTGGTGGGGTCAATTGATGTTGGAAGGCCACCCTTAGTGATACCACAGGTAAAACTCCATACAGATTGACCTACGACCATGATCTTTAGTCCTATAGTTCAATTAGCTAGGGAGGGAGACTTTTCAATTACTTTGTACTTTGGAATAAGCTAATAACATTGATCGGACTTGGCCGAGTGTAAAGAAATATGCGAATTAGGCGCTATTAAGGAGCGGTCGTCCCTAAAATTAGATATTCTATCTAAGGCTTAGATACAGAGAATCCGCTGTTCTCTTTGAAAAGAACAATTCTCATTGCCTTCAGTGCCATCTCCCACTTTTTGTGCACTACGTATAGCGGTGGAAGTTCGCTCATCAAAAAGCCCTATTCAGCCTTGTTAGGTGAAAAAATAGAATTCGAAACCCGATATGGGGCAAGGTGCGAAACGAAGTACCATTTTCATCTCAGAACGTAAGCTCTATTGTCACAATAAATGACAGGTAACTGGGCAGGGCAAGGAAAGACTAATCGATAGTACTACCGATGGCAGGGAGAGCAGACTGATGAGGCAGGATGTGAGACCGAGCTATGGCGCGTTCCAGTGTTCACTCGACATGAGTAAATAGCCTTTGGTAAGGTTATTCACTCAAGGTTGTTAGGGTTTAAGCGCAATTATTCAGGGTCAAAAGTGGTAGTACACACGAGGAAAGAGACTTTATATAATAAGGAAGCAAGTGTGGCGGCCTTGCTTGACTTATTCGAAAGGGACAATGGAAAGGTAAAAGATGCAGCTACATGGACATCTTATATATTCCTTCCTTTCGAACTTACCCCACTTCCCCACCTTGAGCCCACCTTTTGGGAACTCTTTTCTATCCTTGTCCCTTGCCGGCTAGAGCCACGGAGCTAAAGGCAGATTCTTTAGTCGCGGTTGACTTAGTCCTTACCAAGCAAGGCCCATCCGAATACGGATGAAGAAGCAAGGCCTCTTTTCGATTGACTGTTGGCAGATCGAGATGGAAAGCCAGTAGCAACGAAGTGCTTTCACCTCTTTTAGTAGATCCGTTTAGTCGAAGATCCTGATTTCTGTCTTTCGTTTCTCCCTGTCTTCGCTTGTGAAGAAGATTGGCTAGTTCTTTTTCTTCGGACATTCTGTTCATCCTTTTTGATCCTTTATCAGGTGAACTTCAATGCCCCTAGTCAGTAGGCGAGCGCTAAAAGCGCGCTGAGTGAGTGGCCTTTTTCGTGCTTCTAAACTCGCGAGTTTAGTTTGGAGCTTGTGTGTTAGGAAAGAGCCTGCGTGCCTGTTTATTGGATTTGCCTTAAACACCGCGCTATTGAGCGTATAGAGCTTTTTAGAGTTGAGCTAAGGATATGGCTTTTTATTTTCTTGTCTCGCCATAACAAGCTGTGAGCTAGATGGGCCCGAACCTGCTCCTGCTCTTTGGGGTTCAACATTGTCTGTGGGGTGGATATGGAAAACTACTTTAAACTGGCGCATGTCCCTTAGTTCAAGAAGGTGGACACAGCATTGCTCTGGGGATAGATGCGTATGGTATAGGAATCGGGAAGAGAAGATCCAAGCCTTCCACGGATCACGAACTGGAGTGATCTAATGAAAGAAATGCGAGAGCAGGCCCTGCAACGTGACTTGGTTTGCTCGGGTGTGGAAGGATCGGGGAACAGATATGTAGATGGTTTAAAGGCTAGCGAATACCATTCCATTCTTTCAGGAATTAGGCTTAGGAGGCCAGCTAGCAAGAGCTAACCTAATTCGATTCCATTACCTGACTAGAGGAGCGGAAAGAAGACCAAAAGGATCACCAAGGGGTTGAAAACCCTAGTACTCCCTTAAACGATAGAGGCTCGAGAGACCTGTTGATCTGAATCCCGAACACTAAAACGATAGATGTATGTAAATTTCAGGCAACAAATCAAACCAAACGTTTGATCGGTATCATGACCTGGGACCCGAAGAGCATGTTAAACCCGCCAACAAAGCCCTTCTTTTTTTCACTAACTCGATGATTTTAGAATGGGAGCTTACGAACCAACTGCCCCCCTTGTTCGCAACCATTCCCTCGGGCTAGGTTCAGTTGTTCAAACTCGGCCATCTTTCCCGTTCTCTCTTCCTGCCCCTATACACATATCTCCAACTCGGCAAGCTCATCTTCCCGAGGTAGAGTGGAATACACGAGCACTTCAACATGCTTGCCTGAGACCATTCATCAGGTGATCCCTAGGTTGCAGCAGGGCAGTCCTGATTGAACTAAATAGTTGCTTAGCGAAACTCGTGACATGGTTTCTTTATCAATGAACTGTGTATCAACGTTGTGCCTTCCTTGGCTAAATCCGAGGGAAGTGCTATTAGACCACTTTGCTGAGAAAGGCTGTCCCCGCTGACTGACGACCGTACCTAATCGATCTTGTCAAATTTTGTTGGTGTTCCGCCTGTCATCGGAATATGAATAAAGTGGTACAACGAATCAACCCGAACCAGGATCTATACTTTGAACTAGACCCACCCCAAAACAAGGCGAATTTCTTGCTTGGTTTGCTTTTAGTGCCTACTTGCTTTGTTTACTTCCAGTTGGTACTACTAAACTGCTGCGCTTGGTCGTCCCCGTGAGATGATCTGCCCTGGACTTCTCTCTTTTAGCTTCCTGTTTTCGGCATTCAGGCAGCTCAGAATTTTGAACTTCGGCCTCCACATGAACCTCCTGTTGAGATAGCCATCCAGGTACGGTATTTCCACCTTCAGCCGACTATTCTGACGAATAGCTTAAATATGAAAGAAAGCCCTCTTTATGGCGACAAAAGGGGTATAACTGAAAGAACACGTTTAGCCGTCAAAGTGATTCAGTACCGATTGACCGATTCATCTTTTTATGGTATGGAGATGACTTATAAACTCTTTGGGATTACCCGAATAAAGTCAGCATGGGTGGGGAAAGCTGCCGAGATAAAGAGAAGATCCGCTGGGAGAAAATATCAAGTTAGAAGGAGAAGAGTATCGGCGTAGGAGTATAAGTAGAGCCAAAGAGAATGCGTCAGTCAAAAGGAGCGTAGAGCATAGTTTAGTCACGGAGCGGTAATGCGAGCGACGAGCGTAGTTGCTTAGCTTGGCTTGGCTTTTGATAGGGATCCAGGTCCCAGGTCCAATTGCTGACTTGCTTACGAAGAAGGGAAGTCATAATTCCAATCTTGTCTTGAAGCCGTACGTAGTCAGTAGTAAACCCATAATGGATTGCTTGCAAGATTCATTCTCTACTTAACCAGACAGAAAGATAGACGAAGATCCAGGGCTAGTGTTTATATTGGCTGGAGCCCTCTCTTAATAGAAAGTGAAACGATCGGCTGTTCATCCTTTAGTTTTACATTAAAAAAGTCACTCCACAAAGAAAGAAGATGAGAGGCAAACCCACTCATTTCATCACAAGTCTCAAAGGCAATCCGGGGAAGTGAAGAGGCAGCTATTCTCGTACTGTGAGATACCCTTTCCTTTCATGTCCGATCCCTCTTTCTAAGCACTGAACCAACACAGATAATTCCAGTATCCAGTAGTCGGCGAACTCGCACTCGCACTCAAACTAGATATTTTCAAATATCGGGATTGCTTCAATGGCAGAAGCCGGAAGAGTGAATTCAGCGATTGCTTTGTGACATGGTCAGTGGAATATTCCCTCTGACAAGTAGGGGAAGCTATCTATATAGGATTTCGTGAATCAAATCATGGAAGAAAAAGACGACTTGCGCGACCTTGTATGGATAGGATCTAATCTACTATCAGATGGAACCCGCCCACGGGGCATTCAAATCTTCTATTTGCTGAAAGCATTTCTTACCGAACCGGGTCAATAACCGTATCCAAGCCCAGAGAGTACTCTCCCTTCTGCGTTACACCTCCTATGAACGAACCTGAGAGGGAAACATCTCCACGTACCAAAGGGTTTTGACTAAGTTTCAGAGTTGTGCTTGCCATGTCGACTCATTCATGCGGTCGACCTATCATGTCTGAGGGTCAAATCCCAAGTCTGACTACCTTGGTTATCCGGTTTCATGCTACCACTGAGCGGACTTTCCTAAAAAGAAGAAGAGAGATCTGGCCGTATCGGATTGGTACCGAGTCCTAGAATGTGTCATTCTTTACGTCCTGCAAAACGCATCTTAGTAGCGGCTGGGAAGCCTTTGATACCGGGAGACTAGGTCGCTTGGAGCATCTTTCATCTATGACCAGGTTCATGACTAGCATGGGGCACTTCCAAGGGCATTTCCTTGAAGCAAAAAGCGAAGCGTATCATTCCCCGAACTCAGCCGGGGACGGCTTTGAAGCGATCGAGAGACCAGATTCTGTAGTGGTAACAAAGAAGTGGTTTTTGCTCTGTTCCCGGGGCATGCTCTTAAAGAGAGGTGTCAGGCTAGCCCCCCCCACAAAGTGGGCTGTCTCGCCCGGTCAATCTAGCTTTCATAAGCCAATGTCTTGAGATGAATCTATACAAACACACGTAGTGGCACCCCATTTCATGGGTCTTGTTTCTGCACCAGTAGCCCTTGAAACTCTGTTCCACAGTGGAATCATCAAGTAAAGGAAGGAAGGAGGCATGCCGAGATACCCTCCATCAAAATAGAGAGAGATCGTCCGAGAGAAAGAACCCCAGAGGGGCCCTTCTTCAAGGCTGGTGTCCCGTGTTCGAATGAATAGCTATATGCGTCACACACATGCTAATGCCAGAGGTTGCGAGCCTTTTGCTGCTGCTAAACAGGGAGCGGCTGTTCAACAAACAAGGGAAGGTCTAGATTCGCTCATTACGGAGAAATAAATAAAACAAGCGCCACAGACAGAAAGAGGCCAAGCGTTCATTCATTCAGTTCAGTCCATGTCACAAGTCCAGTAGTTAGTTCCGTATCTAATACGTGTCACAAGGAGTGAAGCAGCGCTCAATCAGATTGTTCGGATCTTGCCCTTGCCCAAGGGCTGTTGAGAAAGACTTAAGCTGCTCAGCCTGCGAGTTTGCATACTCTACTCTTTCATTTTGAAAGGGAAGTCTGGACTGGAAAAGAACATATTGTTTTGAGAATCCCAACCTCTGAACTATATCCTTACCTCATCTGATTCCAAAGTAGTGAGGTATAGAAGTGTGCCATTACAACTAAAAGGTTGAAATCCCTTCTTCTCGAAGCCTAATTAGTAACTGTGCGCTCTAGTTCTTTCAAAAGGATCTCTCGGCTCAAAAAAAAGTGGCAGTGTTGGAACTTCATTACCGATCCCTGAAGGGAGGAGAACTACCTTTTAGGAATGGAGGCAAGGTCGCCCTGCGGGGCCGACCACATCTTTCTATCTCTATCTCCTTAGTAGCCGCTTTCATGCCCTTCGTGAGACAGACCGGAAGAACTGCCTATTTGTGTGGGTGAATAAGGCACCCAAGTCATGTTGTTCAAGCGCTAATCTTATATAGCTATAGCTATTTTCCCTTAGGCCACTCTTTCAAAATATTTAGGGACGAACTTCACTTTAGCTAGCCGAAGCCAGGTGCAGTTCAAAAAAATTACGTATTCTGCACTCCTTGCTGAGTAACTCCATTCCCTGCTCGGATCTATACTAGTTGGCAACTTATACTTTCACTTTTGAAGCGATCAGGCACTAACTTCAGCCTTATCCGCTTAGGTTTCGGCTTCATTCACAAACTACATGTATCTTCTTGACTTGCCCGAAACAGCTGTTTTCATGAGTTCATCCGGTTTTTTAAAAAGAATTAGGCACCAAGCATGTTACTTATCTTGTTAAACAAAGCCAGGGGTTCAGAATAACAATACTAGCAATGCGCCATCTGGAACGATAGGGGCAGCAACAGGCAGTTTAGCAAATGAACAAGCCTTACTAGATGCAAGGCAAAGTACCTGCACAACTGTTTAGATTTCTACTCTTTCTTTCTATGTGGGATTAAGTTAAGCATTTCCCTACTCTGGACTGGCAGAAACAGGCTCCGACCTCATCATCAAAAATAAAGTTTTAGGGGACTCACCTACTTGTACTTTTCGATTTATTGTTAGGGAGCCCAAACATTTTGTATTCGAACTAAACAGCAGAGGGGCTAGATGCTACCCTCGCTCAACTCGAGACCAGGTTTCTTTTCTAAAAAGTGATAACATGAGGAGCGTTTACGTCACTCGGAAGTCCAGTTGAAATTCTAAGGCTTAGGCGACTTGTCAATCTGGATTCAATCCAAAAATATGGTGATGTGACAACTTGTTAGTCCGTTTTGGGACCTCTTTTTCACGCAAAGCGTAAGGAAAGGGGCTCTGAAGGAGCCTTGGTGATATAGTTGAGCTCTTAAGTAGCAGATCTCAAGCAGTGCCTCCTCGTTGTAGCATTCTCAGATGGATACACGAGTTGATCCCATAGAGAGAGAGGATAGTTCCAAAGGGGCTCGGCTGTTAAAGAAAGAGTTATACTATACTAAGCCGTAGTTGACAAACCTAAAACCGCTTATGACCCCAAATAAGATTATCTTCTCTTTTGGGCCAACGCCTAGGTGAATCAGAGGGCTTTAAAAGAATTCATGTTGGGGACCCGAAGTTACCGGCCATGAGTCTAAAACTAAAAGGCCCTTCTACTATTTGATTTTCTACTATATTATTTCATAATATTTTTGGTTCGGGGATATGAAATACCTGATATTCAATGTTCTGGTGAGGGGAAGCTTCCCGAGCAAAAAAGACAGTAAAGGCGGCTACTTCCTCTGAGCGAAGTGCATCTCAATGGAAGAGCTTTTTACTCTTCTTTTCGACGCGACGCTCAAGTGAGGCATGGTTTGATGAAAGCAAGGTTTTTGAATTCGTGAAAATAATTCGTTAGTCCTTTTCCGCTTACTACTATTCGGTATGTGAATTCAACCATCGCTTAATAAATTGGTATCTGTTATCTGTTTTTCTTTTTCTATCCCGACTTGGAGCGGTAAGTCCCCTAAACCAGCCAGCTCAAGGGCATAGTTTTTGTACCTAAGCTTACACGAAAGACCAGGCTTCCTTAGCAGCATGAAATCAACATCTAATCTATAATGCGGCTTCTAGTTCTGAAACCAACCTCCAGATTGTTTCGGAAGTACTTTGCTTTTTAAAGGCCAGCTCATCGAATTAGAGGCATCAATTAGGATTGAAGCTTAAAAACTATCGGAATTGGAGTTCGTCTTGCTTTCAAGCTTTCACTGTAGGCTTTGAGGGCGATGGTGACTCGCCGATGCAAGATAGACAGACCA
>WYDK02041359.1:0-10228 GCA_009867345.2 Toxicodendron radicans | reverse complement strand
CAACCTTCCACCACCAAAAGATTTATTTTTGAAAACTCCAACAATATAGACTTAGTTTACTCTCCGTTCGTCGCCGAATTAGAAAGTATATTTTTTTGGGTGGAAAAATAATATTTTAAAAGTCTGTGAGTAAAAAAGTGTCATTAAGCCATTATTTGGGTGGGGAAAAGTCGTTAACTCTTTTGCATAATACAATTACTATTTTTAAGTGGATTTTGCATAATACAATGGGAAAACAGATCTTCCCAAATTCCCCATGGGCATGGATGGGTCAAAATTGTAATTAAGAAAAAAAAAAACAAAATAGGTATTATATTTTGTACTTGAAATTACAATATTATCCTCATCTTCATCCTAACAAAATTGTAATCTCAACCAAAGTGTCTAACAAATAACCATTCTCACTCCATGAATCCATAAAAAGTTCAATGAATTACAAACTTCATAAATATTTACATGGGATATTCTCCCAAAAACATAAAAAAAAAAAAAAAAATGCCATACTCCTGGCTAAAACAAACAAATCAAGAATTATTATTGAAAAATGGAGAAATGAAAAAAGAAATCATATCTTTAAGAATTAGGAATTTCTCAAATAGTGGAGTTATTGACATCCCACTAATAGATTAAAGAAGTCTCATTTTTCAAAACACCTCATTTCAAATTTTTAAAATTTAAACTTTTTCTTATGGCACCCCATAATCCCATAAATGTCCTTCATTCTATTTTTTTTTTCTTTTTTATATTTTAAAAGAGTTAACATTTCATTCCCTTCCCACCATCATTATTCCTAAAATAAAGCTAAAAAAAAAAATTAAACAACACAAAAATATATGATTAAAATAGCTATCAATACTTTGAAAAATATAATAATAAATTTATATAATAAAAAGCTTATAATTTTATATTGCTTGTAACTTGATATATCCTAGGGGTGAGCATGGGTAATGGGTAGACCTAAAACCAGAATTGGCCCACACAAGGTCGATTTCGATTCCAAATTTGGTGGAGCCGGTCCTATGTGGGTCCGGTTTCAATTCCATCACTTCAGGACCAGACCCGAAATTGAGGTTCGAGTGCCCAAAGTGGAACCGACAAGTATCTGTGGTGTATATGTAATTTTTATAAACTGTTGTGGTGTATTGTAATTTTAGGAGTCTATTTGTCGTTTTTTTAGAATATCATGGGTAATAAATTTACAAGATTCTCAGAATCGAAAGAAATCGGTTTTGGTTCCTATTTCTCGGAATTGGATAGGTACCTAGACTCACTCATCCCTCGTATATCCCATTGCAAATCTCCTTCATTCATTTTCTTGATACATCCCAATTAGCTGGCCCAAAATGAGCCCAATAAAAGTATATTAGGCTTATTTTTTAGGGCCTCAAGATTGTACTTTGAAGGCCCAAAATAGTACTAAACGCTTATATGTTATGGTATTTTGGATTTGTATAAGCATAACATACGATCTTTTAACTTAAATTGATGACTTAAATTGAAACATAAATTCATGGTAATTGATTTATTTTAATTTAAAAGATATCAGATGGAAGTTGAAAGTGGTTATTTAAAATACTAAATCTATTCATTAAAAAAAAAAAAAAAAGAACTTTACTAGTGTATTAAAATATATATCTTTAAAAGCTCCAATAAAATTGATAAAGATCCTCCAAAAACTTGGTAAAATCATAGTACTAAGGAGAGAATTCCTGCACACTAATAAAAAGATAAACATCAACCAATAAAAATATGCAAAGCAAAAGGAAAAAATTCAAATATATTATTGGTGTTCTCAAGCCTTAAAGTCTTTCCACATTAAACTTTGCAAAAGGGTCATGAAATAAATAGTTTTTGCCCTTGAGATGTAGACACTTCCAAATCGGCTTGTCGGAAGCTGGTGGTATGCTCTTGACAACCCAATCAATTAGCCAAGAACCAGCTGCCACTCCAATACATGCACCCCACTGCTCCAAATTCAGCCTCGCTGTGTTTGCAAACTTCTTTGAAACTTCCACCATCGCCCATTGAAGAACAATAGTCAACCCAATTGTCCACACAAATAACTTGTCCGCTAGTATCCACTTTAACAGGTTCTTTTTACCCACTTTCCTTGTGTTAACCAGATTCAAGACCTGGCAAAGGACAAAACTGTTGAAGATCATGGTACGTCTTACCTTTTTACTTACACCAAAGATTGGTTCGCCTTTAAACCGCAAGGTTAAGAGGACAACCGTTTGATACAAAGCTTGAGCTAGTAGGTTTCTCCACATAGTTTCTGTTATGAATGGTCCTGTAAAATCCGGGGATGGCTTCTTTTTCACGAGCTCCTCGTCAGAATGCGGCTCTGTAGCAAGAGCCAAAGCACCTAATATGTCCATGATTAATTGTGTCCATAGTAATTCAACTGCCGCTAAAGGTACTTTTCTGGAGAAAATTGTTGTCACAAAGTTGATTACGAGAGCAGTCAGATATCCAGCGAGCTTAAACTCAATGAATTTCTGGATGCTGATGTGAACGCATCTTCCCCACCTCCAAATTGTCGCTACAGACGCAAAATTACCATCCGAAATAATGAAATGAGAATTCTCTTCAGCTCCAAAAGCGCCTTGATGAGTACTGAGATTGAGTCCTATATCAGCTTCTTTCATTGCTTGTTCATCATTGGCGCTATTGCTTGAGCAGACTGCAACCACATGACCTTTCTGTTTCAAGCATTGAACCACGAGAAGTTTGTCCGAGGGAGAAGATTTCGCCATCACACAGATTTCATCAACTTTCTCCATTCTTTCTTCTGGTGTATAGTTTCTGAATTCCTCTCCTTCTATAACTGCTTTGTTTGACGTGTATTCATTTGACTTGAGTATCCCACATTCACTGGCTACGGCTTTTGCAGTAGAAACATTATCAGATGTGATCATTTTGATGTTCACTCCGGCAAATTGGCAACTTGCAACAGCTTTCTTCACCTCTTGCGGACATGGGTCATCGATGCCCACAAGTCCTATTAGGCTCAAACCTTGATCATTTATCTCTTTCTGTTCATTTGTGCCTTCTAACTTTTCTTCTGAAACTTGCTTATGCGCAAAAGCAATGCATCGAAGGCTACTAGCTTCCATATCTTCAATAATTAACTCGAATTTCTTCCTTGTGTCAACATCCAGATCTTGCACAACTCCAGAAGTATCGTAGTAATTTGAGCACATTGCTAGAATTACCTCCGCTGCTCCCTTCCAATGCATGTGGATTATGTTGTCTGCCTTCTTTATCAAAACCCCACTTCGTTTCTTCTGTGAATTGAAGGCTTCGAGGCTTATTATAGAACAACTCCGCTTCACTTCTTGCACATCCATTTTCATTTCCAAGACAGCCCAAGAAAGAATTGCTTCTTCAGTAGGACTGCCTGAGAATTTGAATTCAGATCCTGAAGTTGTCCTGTTGACAGTACATGTTGTATTTAGAGCAACACCTTGCTTTAGTAATTCAAGAAGATTTGAAGAAATTAATGAGTCAGCAGAACCCTCCTCAGTTAATTCTTGGCCTACCCAGAACCTTGTCACTTTCATCTTGTTGAGCGACAGTATTCCTGTTTTGTTGGTGCATATGGTTGTGACAGAACCCATGGTCCTGCAACCAGCAATATTACGCACCACCGCCAGTTTCGCCATCATTCTCTTCGTTGAATACGTAAGAGCACATATAACAACCAGCGGCAAACCCTCTGGAATTGCAGCTGACGCAACAGTAATTGCGGTAGGTATACTCCCGACCACAGCATTCACTATGTTATCAACTTTTGTATGGTTGCCTTTGAAATCTTGTATTTTGTGTCCACATCTTTTTTTTCCTTCGAAGTAGAGAGCCAGTAAGACTAGAAGAACTTTTGAACCAGCTAATAACCCAACTTTACTTATTTGAGATTTTTGCTCATTGAGCTGAGCTTGCAATAAATTTTCTTCACCGGTGATTTGGCTGATTTGACTCATTTTCTTGCCCCATACTGTGTTCATACCTACACAAGTAACAAGCATTCGAGAATGCTCGTTGACCACCTTGGTGCCAGAAAACAAGAATGGATTTTGACAATTTACTTCCATCAGATCACTGTGCCATGCCATCATTGATTCGTCCACTTGCAACGAAGATCCATCTAAGAACAAACCATCGGCAGGAATTTTGTCTCCAGGCTTTAAAAAAATTACATCTCCAACGACAATCTGGAGTACTGATATTTGTTGGAGCTGCTCTCCTCTGACAACATCAATTTTTCTATTGTTGTCGACTTCCGGGAACTCATAAAATTGTTTGTTCTGCCTGAAGTTACTTATAGAAGAGACAGCAGTATCAAGAAAGACAGATATATATATGCTTCCACCATCATACCACCCTCCTTTCAGGCCATGCCTTATAATGCCAAAAAAGAGAGTCAATGAAGCACAAATTAAGAGGAGGATAATTGTTGGATCCCTAAGAGCTTCCACAAAAATACACAAGAAGCTCTTGGATGGCGGTTTCTCATATTCGTTGGAACCAAAGGCCTCAAGTCGGCGTGCAACGTCTTCGGCATCACCGCGAATCCCATTGTCTACATCCGTATCCAAGGCATGAGCCATTCCAACAATTCCTCCAAACTCTTGAAGTCGATCGAAATTTTTCTCCTGAAAAAGCTGAGTGAGACTTTTTTGATCAATCTTGAAGAAGTTATTGCCTGAATTAACATTCTCATTAATGGTGGAAGATGTACAGTGATTCTTGGCTACAGGTTTTTTTGAAAGAAACGGCTGTATTATGGAACGATATATGTTGGGAAAAGTCAAGCGATGTGTTCTATTGAGTTTGATAAGGGAGCCAGGGCCATCAAGTAAAAACAAAATGCAAAGTAAGTTCTCATGAAATACGCTGAATATGTTTTTAAAAGTACAAATGAGACAATAAAGCAGAAACGTGGATGAGATTAGGTTATCCATCCGAGTTTGTGGATTCATCTGTTCGCTGGTGTCAGGACTCATATGGTTGACAATTTCGCCCAACACTGTGTTGTTTCCAACTGAAGTCACGAGCATCCAAGCATCTCCTTCAACCATGCACACTTTGGTTCCAGCAACCAAGAATGGATTGTTTCTGCTATTTATCGCCACATAGTGATCACTATGTCCCGTTAAGCTTAATTCATCCACGTGCAAACAGTGCCCATCTAAGTACAATCCATCAGCGGGAACTTGGTCTCCATGCTTGAGGCAAATTACATCTCCCACGAGAATCTCAAACATAGAGATTCGCTGCTTCCTTCCGTTTCTAACAACATCAAACTGGTCATTGTTGAGTATTACTTTTGATGATAACAAGTTGAAATGTCTGCTTCGGTTAAAGTTGCTTGCAGCCGAGATTAATATGAACACAAAGACACCGCCAAATATGCTTCCACCCTCATACCAACCTTCCTTAAGACCATGCGTTTTAATGCCAACACCAAGAGAAGCGGCTGCACAAGTTAAATGGATGACATTTATGACATCTTTAGAAGCATCCTTCAGAAAATGAAAGAAGCTCTTTACAGGAGGTGTGTCGTACTTGTTGGAACCAAATTTCTCATATCGACGAGCAATATCAGCATCATCACCCCGAATCCCCATCTCAATATCAGTTTCCAGAGCGGAAGCTACACCATCAATCCCCCCATACTTTTGAAGTTGGTCTAGATTTTTCTCCTTGACAACCTCACTGAGACTTATTAAATCAATGTTGAAGCACTTATTTTTCTTGGCTTGAGCATTGTTCAGTAGTGAGAGAACTCTAGAACAAAAGATGGTTTTTACAGCCAATTGCAATCTCCTTTTGGACATGATTTCAAGAAAACAAGAGATGGCATGGAGATTTATTGGGATGAAAAGTAATAAGTGTTAGAAGTTAGCTTGGGGCGGAAGCCGCAGCATTCATTGGCTTTTATAGCGTCGCGTCAGGTTTTTATATCGTTGTTTCACACAAGCTAGTTCACGAAACATTGTTTGTTGAGGCCTAATAGATATTTTTGACCATAATAGATCAACGCGGCATGCACTGCTTTAACCAAAAGAAGTCAACAAAAAGCGTATGCTCCCTCCGTTTCCTTATAATTTAAGTTTAGATAATTATATATATTTTAATACAAAAGTTGACGTTTGGGTAACCAACTTTTGAATTTGCTAGAACACCAAGAAATAGAAAGAGAAAAAGGAGAGAGGAGCATAAAACGAGAAAAAGAGAGAGGGTCGCCTTTGTTTTTTTTTTTTTATAATATTTATATTATTTCATTCATTATTTATCTTATATTATTATATAATAAAAAATAATTAATTGATTTTAAATTAAAAATAAACTTTCACCTAATCATCTTTTGTCACATAATAATATAAGAGAAATAATGTATGAAAATTATGTAAACGTAATATTACTCTTTTTTTGAAACGGCATTTATTTAAAAAAAATATATATAATACGAAAGTTAATAGAAAAATTTAATATATATTGATTTGTAGCTACTGATATATCTCATTTATGAATGTTTATATCTTTTTAAAATACGAACATCAGTAGATGCCTTATGAAAAAAAATGACTATTTGAAATTAATAAATACTTAAAAAAAAAAATTAATCAAACATCTTATGTTAAAATTACAAAATTTTAATTTTAATTTTTCTTATATATAAGTTGATATGATACATGTATATATATAATTAATCTTAACAACTCTTTCACTCTATTTAGTTTAATTTTGATATTTATTTAACTATCAAATATCTTTGTGTTGCAAATAATCATCAATTTATTATCCTTATTGATACATTAGGAACATAAATCTTATTTAAAAATTGTTTTCGTATATAAAACCATTTAACAAGATTGCAGCAAACAATGTTATGACCTGTTTGACAGAATATTTGAAATATCATATTTCGATAAGTGTTTTAAAGTTGAGTTGAGTTAAATAAAATAGAATTGAATTTGAATAAGAAAATGTGTTTGATACATTTTTTGAAAAAAATTTTTAAGATAGAACAGTTGTTTGGTACGTTTTCTAGAAATATTTAGATTATTTTTAACCCCTTACATTTGTTAATTTAGCTAAACACACTCCACAATAAAAGTTTAAAAAATAACAAAGACACCCCCACCCATCAAGAGGACATCCAACCGCCAGCCACAATCGTTGGTCGCCGGAGGTTAGCAACCAAACGGCACACGGCCGACGGATTTGGCAGACCGTGAGTCGATCTGGCTGTTAACGACTACATCAATGGATCTGGCATGTCGTGCACTGTTTGGTTGCCGACGACTGTTCTCTTGGTGGGTGAGGGTGTCTTTGTTATTTTTTAAACTTTTAGCATGTTTTTAGTTGAATAGCATTGAAAAAATATTTTGAGTAGGATTGATTTTCAGATTGGATTTCCTAAATAATTAAACAAACATTTATTCTACTTTTTAATCTAAATAGGACAATAGAATAGAATTTTGAAGAGAGAAACAAACAAGGGCATATATGAAACTCTATATAAATTTTAGGGTTTCATACTGAATAACTAAGGCATGGACTTGGATTTTAGTAGAAGGAATAAAAGTTCTACTTCCTACTTAACCGATTAGTCTTTGAGTTGAATAACCAGGATCTTCGACATATATAGTGAATCTCTTGGGTTTAATAACCAGGATGTTCGACATAATTAATCATTATATCGATGACATGCTTATTTAAATATAAATTTTGAAAATAAACAATCCATTTTCGAAAGTCAGTCTTATCCTACACAAAATAATATTTCCTAGTCATATATACATTTCATGTCTATATATGCCCATTTTATCTACTTAAACATTCCTATTTCAAGTTAGATTTGTACTCTTAGTTGTGTTTGACTAGTATATTTATCTTAGATTTTAATTATTTGATAGCTTAAACTTTTGATTTAAGTAGCTTCTTAAAATGGGTCTTAGTCTCTTAGACATGGTATGTCTATCATATGAAAAAATTTAAAACGAGGGATGAGCACAGGTATCAGGTAGAACCGGAACCGATGGGTAGAATCGGCACATGAACTGGAACCTACCCGGAACTGACCTTTATAAGATAGGTTTCGGTTCCAAATAATTGAAATCGATACTGTGCGATTCCGATTTTGGTTCTTACATGTGCAGGAGCTGAAACCGGAACCAAAACCTGATATCGGGTATCCTGAATGGAATTTGTCTTGGAACCGAGACAAAAACGTAATATCAATAAAGTATGAAAAGTCTAATAGTTTTACACAAAAATTTAAATTGCAGTGAAAACACTTGGGTGAGACCATGATTATATTAAATACTATTAAATAATAAATATTATATATATATAACCAAAACAACTAATTATATTCCTCTAATTACATCATTACTTAATTGTACCTAAACCTAATATTAAGGGCGCGTTTGGAAAATCACCTGGTAATTGAAATTTGGTGTAATTGGTGATAATTACTAGGTTAGACATGTTTGTTTAACCAAGTAATTAATTGGTTAGAGTGTAACTGGTAGTAATTGGAGAGACTCAATTACATTCTCCAATTCTCATTGGGGGGTTGTGAATTGGGTGTAATTACAAAATATTTTTTAATTACAAAATATTTTAATACAAAAAAATAAAAATAACATTTCCCATTATAAATAGAAATTCAGAATATTTGTATTCATTGTAGTGAAGACACATGATATTTTTTTAATTTAAAAAATTTTTTAGATTTTTATTTTTATTCTAATTAAATTTTTATTTATTTTATAAAATTACTATAACTGTTATCAAAAATTTGTTAACTAATAATATTAATTTTAAATATTTATTAATAAATAATATTAATTTTAAATATTTATTATTAATAATTTATTTTTTAATATAATTATCAACTGTCTTACCAAACTCCTTTAATGGTAGATAGAGTGTGTAATTTAAAATTGAAATGATGAGTTTTGCATTTTGACGTATTGTGGATGGATTACTGGAGATAATTTCTACTTAATCATTACTAGTTAGAAACAACTGGGGAGGATTATTATATAATTATGTTTCTGCTTCCTCTTGGCCAATCCACATTAAGTTAAATAGTTGACTATTTCTGCTAGATTCCATGGACGACCAAGATTGATAATTGTAAAATAACTAAATTTAATTTAATTATAGTGGGAGTAACACGTGGTAGTCATAAGGGTAATTATTATTGTTGTGAATTCTATTATTATCTAATATTTTTGTGAATTATTAAAAACACTCCTATGTGGATTTTTAGATAAATATTTAAAAAAAAATTCAAGCAAATTGAAAAATAAAAATAAAAATTCAGGGGTGTATTTGTAAAATTTTAAGGTTTATTTGTCATTTTTAAATTAATAGGGGGTCATTAAAATTTTATATGATACCCTGGTAAGGAACTGGAACCTGCATTTCAAGTTCCCGTTCCAAAAACCTAAGAGTGAATATGATGAATTTGACTTTTTGTATTCATTATTTCATTTATTTTCTACAATATTACTTTACAAAAAAAAAATTATAAGATTTATTTATATCTATAGCATTATTGTTAAAACATTTCTGTTTCAAGTAACACTTGTTGATCAATTGTTGTTCAACTGATCAGACAATAAAGGTGATATACTACGAAAAGATGGGGAAACAATTTTTTCTTGGGAGATTCTACTAAACGAACCCACCTCTATATAGAAAAGGTGACCTAGGAGAAACTAAAGAAAATATTTTCTGAACTCTCTCGAACATTTTAATATTTTCTTACACTTTTTCAAATTTTTTTTTTTTCAGTTTTTCTTAGTAACCAAACACCCTTTAAGTCACTTCAAAATAAAAGAAATCAATGAAAATCTTCTCGGATTTTCAATGAAATAATTATTTGGATTGTGAATATATGGATTACTTGGTGGGTGTAAAACTTTATCTCCAGCCAAACAAATGATTGAAGGTTAACAAAGAAAAAAAAATATAATTCAATTGATTGATGTAGATGACATCTCAAGTTCATCTTAGAAGAATATAAGATTTTCCAAGTTTACTCACTTCATTGATATTTCAGGATTAAATTTTTCTGAAATCACTTATCACAATATTGATTTATCCGATTTATTAGACTTGTAAAATATTGAATTGATATTGATAATTTATTAAAATGAGTGTAATTGACCTGAACAATCCTATCATAAAAAATAAAAAAATAAAA
>WYDK02041343.1:0-16613 GCA_009867345.2 Toxicodendron radicans | reverse complement strand
AGTTTCAAGTTGATTATAACATAAGTGTAATATTAGGTTTACATAATTTTTATACATCATTTCTTTTACATCAGTATTTGGTAAAAGATAATTAGGTGAAAACTTTATTTTTAATTTAAAAAAATGAACCAATTGAAATTTTATTTTTAATTTAAAATCAATCACTCATATTTTGCCACATAATGATGTAAGAGAAGTTATATATAAAAATGATATAAATCTAGTATTATTGATAATATAATTAGTTTTACAAAAGAATAATACTACATTTACAAATTTTTTATACAAACTGATGTGACAACCTTACATTTTTGTCATGTAATTTCTTTTAATTATTTAATTTATTTTTAAATTTAAAATCATATAATCTTCATTTGTCACATCAATTTGTAAGAGAAAATTTGTATAAAAAATTTATAAGTATAATATTACTCTTTATAAATTGATTCTAAAAGCTAATATGTAGCTTTCAAAAATCAATTTTTTTCTAAAATTGATTTTACATTATAAGATGCGAAATATACCCATACAGAATTCTTCAAATTATAGAATTAACTTAAATAAACATTTAACTTATTAAATAAAGATTTATAGAATTTATTTATAAATTTTAAACAAATTGAAATAAAAGTGGTTGTTGCCCACCGATGCCGATCAAACTGCCAGTTAACTGTGGCGCATTTATCCTATTTATACCGAAGAATCAGATTGAATCACCATAGTCTGATGCACAAGACTACGAGAAGGTGAATTGTGCTCAAATACCCATGTTTGTTTCCTTAAAACCTTTCCTCTTTTTTTTTTTTTTTTTTTTTTTTTTTTTTTGGAAACAATAGGTGTTATTTAAACCCCAATAATAATTAAAAGTATTTCAAAAATATTAAATTGTATTCCAAGAGTACCCCTTCTTTAATATTTCCTTCCTAAATCTCTTAGTTAACCCTATCACCTTTTTTCTCTTGGATTAAATTCCATTTTTTTAAATACCACTCCACTATGTTAAATGCCTACTTTGCAATAAAATGGTAGAGAGTGGGAAACACCTTTTAAAGCTGTCAAGCAAAAAAACGTTATAATCAACTTGAGATTGAATAACACCACTCTTTGGAGACTGGTGGACCTAAGCCACTTCAATAGAGGAATTATTATGGGTTTATGCTTTGAATTAGGCTCCCTTGAGGGGTTCCTAGTTGGATATTTTGGTTTAATAAGTGTGAAAGTATGCTTTTATGAAAACTCAAAAATGAAAAACTATTTTAAAAAATCTTCAAAATTTCTCCCATAAAATGTCTTTTCTTATTGATCTAGGCACCAAAAGTATGGTTTTACCCTTCGGTGGCCAAAAATCCAAAATACCCCTATAGTGGCCTAATGTAGCCTACTTTAGGCCCATGTTGCGACTTCAAAAAAATATGACTTTTCATGATCTCTTATTTTTTGTGTAGTAGAAAACTTATAAAGCTGCAACTTTAAATCTTATAATTTTATTATTTATATTCTATATTCTATAATTTTTTCTTCATTTCCACTCTTTCAATGTTTTACATATGTTGATACCAAAATTTGCAATAGACTGGAAGTTACAATCTTTGTTGGGTATATTTTATAACATACCCTAAATTTAATTTGTTAGTTATTTTATCTAATTAATTTAATTTAATTAATGTTTATTTTTGTTTTAGGTGAATAAATTTGAAAGCATAGGAAGAAGTTTTTAATTCAAATCATTTGAATGGTGTAGACGATAAAATCTACGATTGATTCGGAAGGGACGGGTCCAGTACGAAGTGAGCCATTGACAACCAAATGGACCTGCACAAAGAGAGCACGAGCGTGAAGGCACGGGGGACACCGGTGTGGTGTCTGTCGTAGGCACTATGTTGCTCAAGTCAGATGTGTTGAGGATATTTTAGTAAGGACTAAGAGCGGGAAGGTTTTACCTGAAAATGTTTAGGGCTAGACTATTGCAAAGTGGTCGGAGCACAACTTTGCAGTGATGGAGGAGGAAGGTGGTAAAGCTAGTTGGAACCAGACTTTACGGGGGGAAAACAACGATTCTTAGGAGCAAGAATTAAGGAGTTAAGGCTATTGGTGGTTTCTCAATGAATAATGAAGGGAGCGACCCCTATTTATATAGTGAGCCCAAGAGGCTTGAGTCCTAGTGGGACTCTAAGTCCTTTTTGGTAAAGGAATCTGGATTAGGAAGGAAGTCTTAAGACTTGCCTTTATCTTATCAGTATACCAATTTATGTGAGATTCTGGATCTCGTATAAATCAGGAAATAATTAGGATAATGATTCCTATTTTGGGGATAACTATGGATTGATGGGCTAGGACCCATTTTAGCTTAATGAGTTGGAAGGCCCAACTCAAGGAATGATTGATCCAGAAGGTAGATTTAAGCGTAGGCCCAATCGGAATTGGGCTAAAGCATTGGGTTGTAATTTGTTTATTTCGTAGTTGGGCCTTGTCAGACCCAATACGTTTTTTGGTCCATACAGTTTGTCCCCCACTATCTAAGTTAAAGGGTACTTAGTTTAGAGAGTAGTTTTAGTCGGTTGTAGGTGCAAAATGAATCAAACCATTATTGTAAAAGGTGTACCGATTTGAAGTAAATAGATCGTGGGATCATTCGGCTACACTCTTTTTTCCTAGAAGGGGTAATTTGTCGAGCAGGGAGGTACAACAAAGTTTACATGGTCTGTTTTGCCTGGGAGGAGTTGAATGGGCTACAAGATGTGAATGTGTTCACTCAAGGTGTCTTGGCCGAGCTAATCAAAATTTTAGATGCAAAATGTCAAATCAAAAGTCAATTCGGCTCTTCATGGTTAAGAAAGATATTTTGTCAAGTTTAAGAAAGATATTTTGTCAAAGAAGAGGAAGGTGAGTGAATTTGAGATAGTAGTCATGACCAAGGAGTGCAGTTCAATCTTGCAAAATAAACTTCCACAAAAGCTAGAGTATCCTGGAAGTTTCACACGGTCATGTTCGATTGGAAATACATATTGTGGAAGGACATTATGTGACTTTGGGGCTAGTAGCAACTTAATGCCTAGTGCTGAAGCAGAAGACACTGTCTAGTCATCTTAAGTATGCATATCTTGGGGAAAAGGATACTTTGCCTATTATTATCTCCTCATCACTTTCTAGAGATAGAGAACAACAATTGTTGAAGATACTCAAGCAACACAAGAAAACTTTTGGTTGGAGTATTGCCGATATCAAGGGAATTAGCCCTTCAATTTGTATGCATATAATATTGCTTGAAGATGATTGCTGCAGTGTTGTTGAGCATCAAAGAAGACTCAATCCAGCCATGAAGGAGATTGTGAAAAAAACGATTTTGAAATGGTTGGATGCGGGGATAATTTTTCCAGTTTCAGATAGTGAATGGGTGAGTCATGTTCAATGTGTCCCAAAGAAATGTGGTATGACCGTAATCAAGAATCAGAATGAATAATTAATATCCACAAGAACTATCATTGGTTGGAGGATTTGCATGGATTATAGAAAGCTTAACAATGCCACAAGAAATTTTCACTTTTCCTTGCTATTTATTGATCAAATGCTAGACAAGTTGGCTGCAAAGGAGTTTTATTGTTTCTTTGACGGATATTCAGGGTACAATTAAATCGCCATTGCACCAGAGGATCATCCCAAGACAACATTCACTTGCCCTTATGGTACTTTTGCCTTTAGAAGGATGCCCTTTGGGCTTTGTAATGCGCCAGCAACCTTCCAATGCTGCATGATGTCTATATTTTCTAACTTAGTGGAGGATTGCATGAAGATTTTTATGGATGACTTCTCGGTATTTGGGGACTCTTTTGATGTATGTTTAAAGAATTTGGAAAAGGTGCTGAAGAAATGTGAAGAGACTAACTTGTTATTGAATTGGGAGAAGTGTCATTTTATGGTACAAGAAGGCATAGTTTTAGGCCATAAAGTCTCATTGAAGGGGATTGAGGTGGACAGAGCTAAAGTAGATGTCATTAAGCAGTTGCCTCTTCCTTCAAATGTAAAGGGAATTAGAAGTTTATTGGGTCATGCAGGGTTCTATAGGAGATTCATAAAGGATTTCTCAAAAATTGCCAAACATTTGTGTTATTTACTTGAGCATGATAAGAAATTTGAGTTCACCAAGGAATGTCATGTTGTTTTTTAACATTGAAAGAAGGCCTTAGTTTCAGCACCAGTGATTGTAGCTTCTGATTGGTCCTTGAAATTTAAGCTTATGTGTGATGCAAGTGACTATGATGTTAGAGCAGTGTTAAGGCAGAGGAGAGGTAAGTTTTTTCACCCTATTTACTATGCAAGTAAAACCTTGTGTGATGCACAACTCAACTACACCACAACTGAGAAAGAATTACTTGTTGTGGTCTTTGCATTTGATAAGTTTAGAGCCTACCTTATAGGGACTAAAGTGGTGGTTCACACTGATCATTCAACCATCAAGTACTTGGTTTCAAAGAAAGATTCAAAACCAAGACTTATAAGGTGGATTTTACTGTTGCAAGAATTTGATTTGGAGATTGTTGATCGAAAGGGATGTGAAAACCAAGTGGTAGACCACCTCCCAAGGCTTGAAAAGTAAGAGTTTACTCAAGGCAATGTGGCACTTAAAGATGTGTTCCCTGATGAGCAAATACTTGCAATGCATCATCAAGAATGCCCATGGTTTGCGGATTTTACTAATTACTTGGCATGTAGCATTGAACCTCCTGACCTTTCCAAGCAGTAATTGAAGAGATTTTTGCATGAAGTGAGATTTTACTTCTAGGATGACCCATATTTATACAAGCAAGGGGCTGGCCAAATTTTGAGAAGATGCATATCTAGTGAGTAATGCGCCAGCATAATGCAACAGTGTCATGCAACACCCTATGGTGGTCATTTTGGTGGGTCTAGAACATCAACAAAAGTCCTTCAATATGGGTTTTTCTGGCCTACTCTCTTCAAGGAGGCTCAAGAGTTTGCCAAATCATGTGATCGTTCTTAAAGGATGGGTAATATTTCAATGAAGCATGAGATGCCTTTCACAAACATTCTAAAAGTTGAACTTTTTTATGTTTGGGGAATTGACTTCATGAGACCATTTCCCTCTTCATTTGGCATGAATTATAATCTGGTGGTCGTGGATTATGTATCCAAGTGGGTGGAAGCTCAAGCTTGTTTTACAAATGATGCCAAAGTGGTTGTGAAGTTTTTGCAAAGAACAGCTTCACTAGGTTTGGAACTCTAAGATGCCTTATTAGTGATGAAGACACACACTTTGTGAATCAATTGGTGAGTTCTTTGCTTAAGAAATACAAAGTTAGACACAAGATAGCCATTGCTTATCATCCACAGACCAATGGTCAGGCTGAAATTTCCAACAGAGACATCAAACAAATCCTGGAGAAATTAGTTTGTCCTGATCAAAATGATTGGTTTCTAAAGCTGGATGAAGCAATGTGGGCATACCAAACATCATTCAAGACTCCCCTTGGCATGTCACCATATAGGTTGGTTTTTGGCAAGACTTGTCACCTACCTTTGGAGTTGGAACACTGTGCTTATTGGGCCATCAAAAAGCTAAACATGAATTTACAAGCAGTTGTGAATAAGAGGAAAATGCAATTGCGTGAGCTTGAAGAACTTAGAAAATTCTCTTATGAAAATGCCAAGTTATATACGGAAAAAGTCAAGAAATGGCATGATCAGAAAATCCATAAAAGGGAGTTTCAATTAGGCCAATATGTATTGCTCTACAACTCTAGACTCAAACTCTTTCATGACAAGCTGAAATCAAGATGGTTAGGACCATTTAGGGTGGTCCAAGTTTATTCTCATAGGGCAGTTGATTTGGTTAATGAAAAGATCAATGTCAAGTTCAACACAAATGGTCAAAGATTGAAGACCTACTGGGGACTAGAACTAGACAGAGAATAAGTGGGAATTCCACTCAACCATCATAATTGAGCATTGGCAGAGTCAGGCTAAAGACTTAAAACCAAGCGCTCTTGGGAGGCAACCCAAGCTTTTTGCATTCATTTTATTTTAATTTTTAATTTTTTTATGTTTGTTTTTAGTAATTATTTGGTTTTTACTAATTTCAGTGTGCTTTTCTGAGTGTTGTGATTTCAAGAATGAAGAACAATCCCTTATTTTGGAATCAATTCTTTGGCTGTGTGAATGTTGATGTTCGAATGTTGTTAAGAGTGCGGCAGCATCTAAGACACCATAAAGTGGCTTCATAGGATTCAAATTTTCACTAAGTGTAAAACCCCAATCCACGTTAACAGTGAAATTAGGGTTTTTACAAGAATCTAAAAAGCAGGACTTTGTCCTCTTGAGCCTTTTCTATCACTTTCTTATCCACGATTCACTTTCACATTTTCACCAACACATCTCTTTGCATCCAATTTTTACTCTTCAACATTCACCAATCCCCCCCTCCCAATCTTTCTCCTCACGTTTTCACCATCACTCAGACCCTGCTACTCCACTACATTGTCCCTATTGCAAACCCTTATAAATACCTTCACTCCCTCTATGACAACATTCAACAACATTTCTTCACTGTTGCGTCACACTAGTTCACAATGTCGAAGAAATTTGTCCCAAAGAACCCTCTCGTTCATGCCACACAAAAGAAATTCATGTCGGTTGAAGCTGAAAGGAAATATGAGGAAGTAATTCGACCAAAATATTTGTTGCTGGAGAAGGGATTCATCATTACAAAAGACAAAGATATGGGTCTACCCCAATATGTTGCGGATGTGCTACAATAGAGACAATGGCAGAAATTTGCTACCCATCATTTACACCCTATTGTTCCACTGGTGAAGGAGTTCTACGCGAACATAACTACTCTCGATCAAGACTTTGTCACAATCCATGGAATTGACATCGCTCTGAATTCTAAAACCTTTAATGACCTATTTGGTTTGAAAGACAAGAAGGATGAGTTCTCTGTGCTGGTGGAGGAGCCCTCAGACAAATTTCTGGAAAAGGTACTTAAAGTCACAACCATACCTGGCACAATATGGCAAGTGACTAACCAAAACACAAAACGGTAAAATGTAATCTTCTCTTACATGTTGCAAATGTGTGGTGTCATTTTCTCAAAAATAGGATCATGCCAACCACGCATGATACCACTATGTCTGTAGATAGGATGATTATGCTCTATTGCATTCTGACCGAAAAAAAGATTAATTTAGGCAATATTATGTTTAAGCAAGTTTGCTATGTGGCCATGAAAGGGCTAGGGAAGCTTTTCTTCCCATCATTGATTACGACTGTTTGCAAACATTTTGATGTCCCATACAAAGAAGATGAGGAGGTACTTTTGAACAAGGGGGCATTTACAAAAAATTTGATTGAAAAGGTTGCAAATGATGCAGAAGCAAGTGGACCTAAACCAGGCCCATCTTCACAGCTTAGTGCTGGTACGCCAGCAAGTGGCAGCACTCCTGGTTTAGTTCAAACTCTACCACTGCTAGACAAAATCATGTCTCGCCTGGAGTTTATGGAGAAACAACATCTTACGCTGTGCAAATACATAAAGGCTAGGGATACAACCATAAAGAAAGCCTTAATGGCCAATTTCACAAAACCCTATCCCAAATTCCCATCATTTCCTGACAATTTGTTTCAAGTATGGTCTTCTATAGGTCCTACCAATGCGGTAGAACCAGATACATCTGCCACAAAAAGCGATGATGTGCCCCTTGTTAGGAAAATCACTACGAAGAATAAAGGCAAGTAACCCATGGTCGATCAGCCTGACAACGAGCCTACAGTTCCCTCGACTATGAAGCTGAAGGAAAGAACCTTGACGAGCAGAACGTAGATGATGAGTTAGTTGATCCTCAAGTTTTTGTTGATGAATATTTGGATTCTGTGAGACTGTCCACTGCTGCTGAGAAAGTGCCAGCATTAGCAGACCAAGCTGAGCCAGCACTTGTTCAAGCAAAAGATGTAACTACAGTAGTGCCTCAAGGAAAAGCCCCAATTAGTCCTGTTATACAAGAAGGAGAAGTTGCGGTAGAAGCTGAGATAACCCCTGTAGTGGTTGTGTAAGGCAGTGAAGCGAAAAAAGGCAAAGATTCATCCTCTTCAGATGATGATTTAAAATTGTTGGCTGAGCTCTCCTCCAAAATCAAAAAGAGAAAGAGAGGTGCTTCCTCAAGTGGGGAGTTCATTCTACAACGTCGAAGATCAGAAAGAAATCTGATTAAATAAGGGTGTTTTTCTTCCTTGGTCTTTCCTATTTTATGTTTTTAATTTGTTGTTTGTTGTTTTTTGTTCTTTGATTTATTTTTAATTGTTTTGTTGTGAGGACACAACAACCATCAAGTTTGGGGGTGTTAGTGTCTATTGTTTAGTTTAAATCTTGCATTATTGTATTGTTTTGTTTGTGATGTTTGAAGAAAATTTGTGGGAATATTTTTGTTTTGCCCTTGTTGATCTTGAAAGCTTGATGACGCTTAATGATGCTACCGCACGCTTAGGACTATTAAAATTTCAAAAATTTTTGAAAGATTTTTAAATGCATGCATGTTATCTGAAGTGTTGTTTTGAAGCAAGCCTCTGAGGCCTGTCAATCAATAGGGAGAGTTTAGGAACCTAAGCTAAGTTGGATAAACCTTTAAATGAAATTTAAGAACTTAAGAAAAGATTCAAGTGATAGCCATTAAAAATATAGGTATCAAACTCATAAGGGGGGAAGACTTTCCTTATGTTTCATATTCCATGTTTGAATAATAAGCTTAGGAACACTTCAATGTTCTGCATATCCAAGTATCCAGGAGTTCCCATGAACCCCATGGTGTATCAATTGTTGTAGAAAGGGTGTGTGCAATAAAAGTGTGTTGTGTTGTAGAGGCATAGGTAGCAGCAGTCTGAAGCAATTCATAGCCAAGTATCTAGGAGTGTCCATGAACCCCGTGGTGTATCAATTGTACAGAAAAGCTATGAATTTTTGAAAGGCTTCCAAAAAGCAAAGTATGATGCTTACATTTAGCTTCCAAAAAAAAAAAATGATGAATGAACTGAATAAAAGTCTTCCAACAGAACCCCTAACTTCTTGAGATGTCATGTGTGCAATGGCAGTCTCTTAGCCTTGTCCTTTGAATGTGTTGCTTGTGTCTTGTGGATGAGGGATTGAAAACTTAGTAAGGGTTTCATGCAAATAAGCTCAAGGATCTTAGATTGACAATCCTCATGTGTGCTTGTGACTTTTGGTTCACTTAATTTATGATGCATTGGAAACCTAAGTGTGATCAAGATTTGTGTTTCAAATTGTTAAGTGAGAAATTGGTTGGTTACTAAGATGTGATTAAAGTGGCAGCATAAGGTGCAACATAGCATTTCGATGGTTCTCTTCGTGTGTTTTTAATTTTGTTTGATTGCTTGTGGACAAGCAAGGTTCTAAATTTGGGTGTGATAACTCCTGTAAATAGAGTTATCATAAACCTAATTTAGGATATTTGCTATGGTTTTTGTTTCTAATTTAGTTTAGTTTAGTTTAATATTTCATGACTTTGCCATTTAGAGTTTGAATAAGCTTTAAGATGAGAAATTGTGTTATTTTGCTCTAAATTGGGTTAATTTAGGTTTAATTCCTTTAAATGCTCTTTTGTAGATTCAAATAAATTAGCTTGTCCTCGGATTAAAATAATTTAAGCTTGAAAACTAGATGCTGTAGACTTTGCGATGCAGAATGATGGTGCATAAAGTGCCAGATCAACATAACAGAAAAGAATATCTTCTGCACATGTGATCATGTCCTTGTGCTGAGTTGTCCAGAAAAGGATAACCACTTTTTTAGTGTGACAGTGAGACAATGTACAGTAACCTGGCTGTGAGGAATGAATTATCCTAGTATTTTACCAACTGTCACAATTTACCCTACATTCTCTCATATATAAACAAAGTGGAAAGATTATTGAACAAGTCTTCTGGGATGTCTTCTTCCTCAAGAGTGAGTGATGGCTACAAAAGGTATTTTCAGAGGAGAAAGTGCAGAAAATCAGCTAGGAAAGAAGAGTCATTGACAAGGAAGAGAGAAAGTGAGCTACCAAAAGACATTCATTACCTCTTTCTTGTATTTGTGTTCTTTATTCCTAAGAACATAATGGTTGTATTTTCTACATTGTTTTACTCTCATTTCAGTATGAACTAATTTCCTTTAAGTTGGATTTGGGTATTTAAACTCCTATTGTAATGTTATTTTTATCTTAAATATAGCTTATGATGCTTAAATTTCACTTTACCAAATGCATGTTGTGTGTGCAATGTTGATTTGGTCATTCGATATTTGTTATCTTGCTTGATTAATAGATGCTGAGAAGGTCTATTGACAAGGGAAATCATTTGGTTAATGCAAGCCCTTGGGGTCATACGAGAATATGAGAAGAATACATAGACATATGGGTGCTTCCTTGTACGATTGCTAACAAACCGAGTCTTAACATATTTCTTAAGTCCAGATCTACATAGATGTATGTTAGATTTAAGCTTAGGAAGCAAGCTTGTAAAATGTTCGAGTGAACAGTACAAGATTCTAGGTGTTTGGATCGAGTAAAATGTCATGCTAAATTAGGCTATAGCATTTTCCACAGCATTGCAATATGAGGGATTTACTCAAATCTGACTTGCCCTTATCTGATTACAGAATCTGTTGCTATTCTTACTTTGGTGATTTAGAATTCATACTTAGGTTTATTCTAGTTAATTAGTTCATTTTTAGTCAGTATGACTCTTGCATTATTCTTTAGTTTAGTCCAAGATTATCATTGTTTTATGATGTTACTCTTGCTTGAACATAGATTTGAGACTAACTAGTTTTACAATCCTTGTGGGACGATAACTCGATTTTAAGGAATCTATATTACTTGCTGACCACGTATACTTGCATGAGCGTGTTTTTAGACAACAATGGAGTTGAGCCATTTAGGTGGAAAGTGTGATATCTGTACGAACCGTTGGCAACTATCACAATTTCGAGTGTAATTGGCTGAATCGGACCGTAATATAGGCCAGTAGTAAACGGTTGTAAGAGCTCAGTTGGCAAGGCTTCGTCCACCAACGTGATTGCTACATTCGCCTTCATGGACTTCGGATAGCACATGTTTTGCTTCCTTAGGGGTGATGCACTTAAGGTACGGGCCTGACAATGATCGTTTGAGTAAACGACTTTCATAGATTGTGAATCAGGCCATCTTGGCCCTCACTTGTCATGCTTCGTTTTTGTCAATTGGAAGTTCATCATTCTTCAGGTACCAAAGGATGGGTGTCATCCATGAGTCATCAGAGTTGATAGGCGTTACTTTGATAGAGCATGTCCATCCAGTTGGCAATTGTAGGTGGATCAAAGGGATAGATGTTGAAGTCGAAGTTTGAAGAGCCGAACTGAGATTGGCTAATGCATCAGCATAAGTGTTCTCTGTGCGAGGGACTTGTATGATAGAGAACTCTTCAAAGGTCTCTTGGAGCTCTTTCACTAAGCTCACATAGTTTTTCATCTTGGAGTCTCGAGCTTGATAAGATCCCTGGAGTTGGTTCACGACTAATTAGGAATCAGATTTTACTTCAATCTTTTTTATCCCCATATCCTTAGCAAGTGAAAAGGTTGGTTGTTAGTGTAGGTGTCTTAGAGCCAATTTTCTACATTGTGTAAATCATATTAATATATCAAATAAAATGCATTTTTCTACATTGTGTAAATCATATTTAATTATACGTTGAATGTATGTCCTTAGAGTAGTAGAACTATGACGAGGGTATTTTGTGTTTAAAATCTCGATAGTGATATGGTGGTTATTCTAGAAACGTCCATAGAGCTAGTATTACTCTTACCAAGGGCAAAAATAATACGGTAAGGTTATCATCGTGTTGAACGAACCTGTCAAAAGACAGTGACAGATCTCACTTGTCAAGGTTCTTAGGTGACGACCTGGTGCGACACATAAGTGCTTGTTCTTTGAGCAAGTTCACTGAACTGACTCACTAGAGAATTCCACATAGATGGTTACCCCAGTTTCTGTGGAATAAATCCTCTAACGGATGGTGGTGCATGTGATCTTTAGACTTGAGATCACCAAATTGCTTTGTGCATGGATTGGTGTAGTTCGACACTAGCCCAACGTAGTTCTATCTAGGACTATCAGAAGGGTGGTGATTGGTTGAATCAAGAAGTGTATTGGGGCTATGGTGGATCAACATAACAATTCGTCACTCTTGAGTACGGGAGAAATATCTCACCGCGCAGTTCGGTTGTATTGGTAACGACCATAAATCTGTGGCCACAATGAGAATGAGTTGGTGCTCAATCCAATTTATTTCACTGGTCGTTGTTCCAATAACAAAATATTAAATATCATGGGTTTAATTTGAGGTTGACACTAGTTGTACGCCTCAGCCTTGATGAGATACAGATGATAGAGAGATCGAATTACATAATAACCATACCGTTTATAAATGAGAGATTTCGCTGAATCCGTATCTATCGGGTGGTCATGATGCCTTGCTAGATGCCAATCTTGGTCTGTATATAATGAGACGATTGATTGGTTGTTAATCGCAATATTATATATTGCCGATATGATTAGGAGCCTTCGGGTCACACACATAGAAGATAATTTAAGAATCAATATGAAGAGAAGGGTAATTTCGTCTTTTAAGACAAAATGGTATTTTGGTAATCTCACAGTGCAATTAAATTTGCTGAGGTTGTTGCCTAATGTACAATTTTAATATTGAAATTAAAGTTCGTGAGATTACATATATTTAAATATATTTTTGATATATTTAAAGTATTATTATTTTATTAAATATTAATGTATTTAAAATATATTAATATATATTGGTTAAAATAATAATAATTATTATTATTTTAAAATACCAATTGGGAGTGTTTGGCTACAAGTATGGATTAATATGGGAATCCATGACTATTCCAATTTGGAATAGGGTTTTAAATAAATGCACTATATAAGTGCAATTATAATTAAAACACATAACATATTAATTTTTCTAAATAAAGAAAACCCTAGCCTCTTCTCTCTCTCCCAAAAAGGTGAGCCATTTTTTCTTGAGAGAAAATTATTTTTCCTTTTGCTTCTTGAAGCCAATAAATTGTTCTAGCAAATTGGTTTATTGGTTCAAAAATTATCTTCGTGTGGATCATCATCTGCGCAATCATGTACTTGGATTGAAAGCGAAATCAAGGGATCCATAGAAGAAGCCTCCAAACGTTGGTATGAAATGATTTTCTAATCTGATTTATTTATTTCGTTAATATAAATTATATGTATTTATCTTGATTTTTGGAAAAGGGAGTTCATTGAACGAAATTTTTTTGTTTTATTCCACTGCGTATTTAATGGATTTCCCAACAGTGGTATCAAAGCCTAGGAAAATTCAAGTGGCTCGGGTAAGATTGAAGGGTTTTTTTTTTCGAATATGTACTTGTTTTTAAATATCACTTAAGAGATATGTTGATTAATAGATTAAATGATTTTGTAAATTTGGTTGATTTTTTTTTCTTATTGTAGGGAGTGGTTGATCCGTTCATCACTCCTACTAGGGGTGAGTTGCTCAAGGATTATGTTACGTTGTTCGTACCATTTGATGATGTTTTCGATGAAAGCATAGACCATCTGACACGGGACCTAGAAGGAGTCACGCATTTGACTGCAACTACAAGGTTGCTTATGGAGCATGTGTTTGAGGCCGAACCTGCAATAAATGGGACGAATGAGGACAAAGACATGGATGGTCAGGTTCGTACGCCTCCTCCTAATTGGCAAACGATATACCAAGTACCGATTTGAGAAGGCATCAGCTTCTAAGTTGGTTGACCTCATAAACGACCTACATCGCAAGTTTGACATTTTTAGCACCGTTTGTGAGAAGGTTGATAAAATGGAAGGGAGGTTGGAAAGGGTGGAGGAGAAACTTGATGTGGTTTTGGAAATGGTTGAAGTACAACCGAAGAAAAGATTGAGCCAGAAGAGCAAGTATGTGAAATCTTCATTCACAGAAATAAGGTTTGATAAGAAGAGGAGAACTAAAATAGATAAAGAGGAAGTCGGTGGAAGAGGGGAAGTTGAAGAGGATGATAAAGAGGAAGCTGGAGGAAGTAGGGAAGTTAAATTGAAGGAGTTAAAGGTTGATTTATTTAGGATAATAGATGAGGAAAAAAAAATCATTTTATGCCTACTACAATGACGAAGTAATAGACGTTTGTGTCAAGTGCAAGACCTGGGATTATCCCCGGAAGTGGTTTGATCAGATGTTAAGAATGGGTCGTTGGCTTGACGACTCAGTGAGTTATTTTCCCTTATTTTTTCCTTATTTTTTCATATGTTTCCCATAACGTATTATGTGATCACTTAAGCGATCTATTTTTTCTAAACAAATCACTTTAGCGATATTTTTAGAATAAACAAATCACTTGTATTTGCCAAGACACTTATCATCTTTTTTTGATTTGATGTCGCACATTGACGAGATGTTGACACTCATGAGGATGCGACAGACTACTATTGCTAATAACTTTGATCAACAATGTGTCATCACCGACATGTCCTTTGCCCAAAGCCTAGTAAGCATAGATGAAGCCTTAATGAAACAGGCAAATGATGGAATTGCAACAAGTAAGAGCCAAGCAGAAAAGAATGGTTGTAGAGGATATTAAAGTGTCTTTACAGATTATCGGTTTGACGACAGGATGATGCAGTATGTTAAAGGGGAGAGGCCAAAATATGGCAATAGCTAGGAAAAGGTTAAAAGGGTATACTACGTCGTGAACATCAAACAAATGCATTGGATAACCATTGTTTGGCTACCGGAAGAGGGCTTGGTGTAGATGTTTGATTGCAACTGGAGTATTTGTCTGGAGAGAGAGCTGGATAGGACGATACAACCACTTTGTAAGTTGTTCCTGCGGTTGTTGAGAGACAACGGGATGTTTGAGGTATTGGGTGATGAAATACTTACGGGAAACTGGCCATATAAACACGTTTCTGTTCCAACTAATGTCGCGAGGTAAATTTTTTATAGAACTTATATATTGCAATTACACTATTGGTTGTGAGCAAGAACACTTAAGTTTGATACTTTTCATTCATATTAAATTATCTGATTTACATTCTCTTATGCATTATATTTGTTACAGATCTATTATTCAAGCAAATGTTATCACAAAAACGGGCAAAGAAACAAGCAAATGCATTATATTTGTATTGGCTAGGCTGATGCGTTGTTGGAAGACCTTATGGGCCAGTGGTTTTTTTCTTTGTTTTGGATGGGGGTTGGCTGATGGTTGCTAGGTTTGGTTGGACGTTGTTAGTGTGGGATTTGGGTGTTACTGGGGGGTTACTGATTGGGCACTGCTGTTGTAGGCTTTGGGTGCTGGTGGGGTGTGTGCTTGGCTACCTTTTTGTGAAATTTTGCTAGGTTGGGTGTTGTGGTTGATTGTGTAGTGATATGTTTAAAGTGTTGCTAGGGTGTGTGTTTGGCTGCCTTTTTGTGTAGCTTTTTGTGAAACTTTTTGCTAGGTTGGGTGTTGTGGTTGATTGTGTAGTGTTGTGTTTAGAGTGTTGTTGGGGTGTGTGTTTGGCTGTCTTTTTGTGGAGAATTTTTTGCTAGCTTGGGTGCTATTGTCTCTGGGTTTTTGATGTAATTAGCTTGTGTTTTGGCTGCTTCTTTGTGCAGATTTTTTAGCCACCTTTGTTTGGGCATTACTTTTGGTTGGTTTGTTGGCCTGGGATAGGGCTAGTGGTGGTGGTGATAATGGTACTCTCTCTTTTTCTCTCACACACGTACGATCTATATGTATGTTATTTTTTTATGTGCCTGTTTTGATCGAAAGTCTTTCCATAAATCAATTTATCACATTGGACCTAATGGATGGAAGAAGTTGTCTAGTGATGATGTTGAGGAGCTTTACTATCTGTGCAATCCTATCAGCACAAGCACCGTGGAACAATAAATGGTCGAGTGTAGTGATATAACAAATTAAAATCCTTGCAAGTGCACGAGTGGTTATCGCAGTATAATGTGCAAAATACAAGGGTCGATTCCACAAGGACTGTAAGTGCTCTAATGATCCTAATAACTATGTCTTGTGACATGGATTAACATAAAATAAACATAAAGCAAAATTAACAATAAAATGAATTGAAAATCTAACTACTTAAAAGACAGCCTAGGTCTTTAACTCATCAATCATCCGGCTACATGTTCTTCACCAAAATACCATTCTCTCTATTCTTTTCTAGGGTTCTCACTCTTGTCTTTTCAGGGTATAATTATCTAACATTAAGCTCTTGGGTATTACCATATGTTGTTTGTAATTAACCCAATTTCTACACCTATTAAGAACTAGAGTCCTAAACAAAGAACCAATCCACATTCGGCAAGGCGTATGTTCGAACACGAATCATCCATTCACTAGAGCTAATTGTTGGGCAAATCGTCTCTCATTTCTAAGGTATTACCGTAGGGCATTCGAGATTAACCTAGTGTTTTCATCAGTAAACTAGCTAGGGCGTATATTCTAATCTAGTGAACAAAAACCCATTAAGAACAAGACAAAAACCAAGTTGTATTTGGTAGGG
>WYDK02041306.1:0-16632 GCA_009867345.2 Toxicodendron radicans | reverse complement strand
GTATTGATGACTTGTTTGATCAGTTAAAGGGGGCAGCAGTGTTCTCAAAAATTGATTTGAGATCAGGATATCATCAGTTGGGAGTAGCTGAGTTCTCGTCTTTCGTTTATAGTATTTTGTGGAATCATAACTTCATCGAGTTCTATCTTCCTTCCTCTAGTTCTTTGAACAAATTCCTTCTCCAAAAAGACCTTAGTATGAGCAACAAATACTTTGTGTTCTTATGGATGGTAGAAATATTATCCTTTTGTTTCCTTAGGATGCCCCACAAAGATATATTTTTTTATATTTTGAGGCAAGTTTATTTGACGTCAATTTCTTGACATAAGTTTCGTAGCCTCAAATTCTCAAATAAGACAATGTAGGCTTGTGCCAACACCATAGTTCATATTGAGTCTCATTTATAGACTTTGACGACACACAGTTCAGTGTGTGAGTCACAGCCTCTAAGGCATATCCCTAGAATGATGCGGGTAGTCAGTAAAACTCATCATGGATCGAACCATATCAAGCAAGGTTCGATTCCTTCTTTCAGACACATCGTTATGTTGAGGTTTATAAGGAGGCATGAGTTGTGAAACTATCCACATTCTTACTAACGCCACCAAAGGACTTTAGAGCATCTTGGGACTTGGGCTTTGGTTTGGGCTTGGCCTTAGCCTTAGCCTTACCTTTACCCTTACCCTTGCCTTTTCCCTTTCCCTTACCCTTACCCTTACCCTTACCCTTACTAGTGTCAACACCAACTAGTAACACTGGTTTAGACTTCTTAATATCTTACTCCATAGTCCTAAGCATAGTTAGGAGATTAGAAGAGGATTTTGTCATTCCACCCAAATTGAAAATTCATTACGAATGGAGCAAACGAATTAGGCAAATACTGCAAAATCAAATCTGTTTACAGATCAACATCTAATACCAAAGCCCAAAGTCTCAAGTCTCTCAATGTACCCAATCATTTTAAGTACACGAGGACCAACTGGGGCGCCCTTTGATAAACGACTCCTGTATAGTGCCTTTGACACCTCATATCTCTAGTGACGAGCTTGTTCTTGGGAAAGTTCATTGAGATGAACGACAATTGCAGCAACGTCCATTTTCTCATGTTGCATATGCAATTTAGGCGTCATTGATGCTTGAATGATGCATTGAGTAGCATCAGCATCGTCAAGGAACTTTTGGTAATCATCATTGACTTCCTGAGTGGCAGCAATACCAGGCTTAGCTGGATAGGGCTCATTGATGATGTACAACTTCTTTTCTGACTTAAGTACAATCCTAAGATTTTGATACCAGTCAGTGAAGTTGGTATCATCTACATGTTCTCCTTTTTCAATTATGGATCGTAGTGATAGGGTAATATTGTTCATTTTATTTTGAATCTACAAGTGCAAATTTGACAAAGTTAAAATCATGTTTATATTAATTTATTTAATAGTGAGGGCTGTTAGCTTGAGTAAAGTAGTGGATTCTCCCACTACTTTACTCAAGCTAACAACCCTCACTATTAAACTCGGGAAGGCCCGTTAGTCTTCCTAATGGGATGAGATCCCACTAATTCCATTTTTAACCTTCGTTGAGGCAAACAAGTTAAAATGGATTAATTAGATAGGATAACAAACTCAATTTACATCAGTCAATGGCATCAACTAATGACCTTTAATGTAAATTTAGTCAAAAACCCAATTACACAATTTGATAGCGTCAACCATCATCCTCAAGTGTAATTCTCGGATCAGTAGATTTGGACACTACATACCTACTTGTACTATGTAAATGCACTTCTCTACTATGCCTCTAGTGTACTTATCAACCTACGTTGAGGCAAACAAGCAAAACACACTAGTTAAGTTAGACCCATCACTATTAAGGAAAAACTCCAATGAAAATTTTACCTTTCACTGGTAAAAGTGTATCCTTTGCTGATGCGAACAAGGTCACGACGAATAATGGTTTGATTAAATTCATAGTGATGGAAGTTGTAGGGTTATTTTTTGACTTAATATCATTTTGAGGGGTTTTTATTACGTGTCTCACCATTCATTGTTTTAATATTTACATGTTAAAACAATCACCCTTAGCATGCTAAGCAAAAATCAAATGTGCCAGTGCATAGCCCAACTAAATCGATCTTCTCGAGCCTAGAGGAATCGGTAGGACAACCTAAGGTCAAAAAGAAAATTTCTTGAGTCTTTTGGCTTCTTGCATCTCTATCCCTCTATCGCATCATCTTCATGTCCATTACAAAATTTCAAAATAAAAATTAAACCTAATCTATTTTTACATAATGAAATTTAGAAACCTCGAGTTACATTCGAGAGGAGTGAGATGAGAGAAAGAAATACAAGAGAAAATCAAGAGAGGCATGACACACATGCCCTAATTTAATTAAAAATACAACTCAATAAAATTGCAATCTCAAACGCCTACGGTCTAAGGCTCATCACTACCAACATGATAGGGAGCCTACGGGTCACACACATAAGAAGATTAAATCCCAAAGCATTAAAGCATTAATGGTTTGTAGAGTGGATTGTCATGTTTCCAAAATTATGTGGTTGCTTAATTCTGGGAATTGGTGATGATAATTTTGATCTCATTAATAAACCAAGTCAAGATGGCGATATGAGATTTTTTAGTGAGAGGGGTATTTTAGTCATTTTGGACTAAATGGTATTTTGGTAATTTTGTTGTCTAATTAAGTGAGTGTAAAAGTCTACTTAATTATGAGGTTGTCGCGAATAACTATTTTACATGAAATAGTATTAGCAAAATTACAAAAGTTATTTTAAAATAAAATACCTACTAATTCTATTCTAAAATGGATTAGGGTAAAACTTATTCCAACTTGGAATAGAATTAAATCTTCTTCTTGGTTGGAATAAGGTTGTGTTGTGTGTCTGAATATATAAACACACTTATAATTTTAGGTTGTGTGACTTTTGTGTGAAATGAAAAAAACAACAAAAAACCCTAGCATTCCCCCTCTCTCTCTCACTCACTCACTCAAAAATTCAATCACACAAAATAACTCAATCTAGCAATTGAGTTTGATCTTGATTAATTGGGATTTTCCTTCGTATGGATACTGTACGTCCGATTCTACACTTGAATCGATTTGCAAAGTAACCTGTGAACAGTAATCGACGTGAACGATAATCGGTGTGAATAGGAATCATATGTGAAACCGAAAAAAAGGGTGGAGCCACCAAAGTTGGTAAAGGTCTAAATCCTTGTATGGATTTTCCATTTGTTTTTAACATGTAAACAGAATAAGCAATTACCTAGATTCACGGGTTTTAGGAATTAATTTAAATTTTTATATTTTGGTTCCTTTGCGTTCTTCAATTAATTTCTTACAGTGGTATCAGAGCCTTGAGTAATCTGATTATCTGTTTAATTCTTGTTTGATAATATGTGATTTGTTGATTAAAATTGATTCTCAATCGAATGATTTATTTTTTTGATGTATTGTGTTTGTTTATGCCTACTGATCTTTTCTAAATAAAAATATTAATAATAATTTTTGGAAACCTCAGTGCACTGCCGTGAATGGCAGTGCACAACCGTCGTGCATTATCACACACGATGGCAACATCATCAGCTCAGAAGTGGGGCATTGTTGATAGCGATGCGGCCAATTGCCTCATGTTTTTGCACGTGGCCTTGTCAAACACTGTCGCAAACGGTGTTTGGTGGCTGTGTGCACAGCACACGACCACCACTGCAGCTTACGCATTGATGCACGCATTTGCTACTGCCGAGTTAAACGTCACCCCATATGGTCGTATGTTGTCGCACACGACCAAATCGAGATAGCCATGTGTGTCAACACATGGCCTTGACTAGCATTTGGCGTTTTCCAACTGAGTTCACAATTTGATATGCGTTACACACACATTAAATTGTAATAGCGAGCAGCCTGCTGTGCCTTTCGAAAACCCACTCCCGATTGCGTTGTAGTGTGAATTTTGGAGCGAAATCAAATCCTATGACCAGAACCCCATCGACACGCGAAGAGACCCAATGTTCAAGAATGGAATAAGTCTGGGATGAATCAACTTCTAATGAACCTTGACCCAAAATGAATCAATCGTTTGAACTTTGGTATAGGTTTAGAAGGCCATAAGATAGATTCTTGATAAGTTCTTGAAATCCAAGATGAAATCTTGAAGAGAAATTGCATAAAAAAACAATCTGAATATTTTTTATTATCTGCTGATGTAAAACAAACAATAAGTTTATATAGGGTGACAACCAACCCTAATAAGACTCATAATAACAAAAGGAAAAAAATCCTAATTAATTAAAACAAGAAAACTCTAAATAAAATAGGACAAAAATGCATAGAAAACTTAAACAGGCCTGAAACACGCCGAAACGGTGGATGGCAAATGAATTTGCTTACAACAAGCACCCATGTGTTGCATCAGGTTGTCACCAAACAACAATGATAGGTGAGATCCGTCACAACCTTTCGACAGGGTCATTCATAAGGATTATAACCTTATCATATTAACTGTGCCCTTGGTCAGAATAATACTGAGGCTACATACGTTTCTAGAAATGACCACCAAATGTGCTCATAGAGATCACACAATCAAGACTTAAAACACTTGATTCCATCGTCACAGTTCTAACATTCTAAGGACATATATCATAACATAAATTAATACGAATTATATAATATAGAAATATTGCCTTTACTAATGAATAAATGTGACACATTAGAGTTAATTTATTATAAACGGATTAGCTCTAGGGCACCTACTTTAACATATACTTCTACTTGAAGATGTCCATGGCTCTCAAACAATAGACCTTTACCTGAAGTCCCCTTTAAATATCTCATAATCATGTAAACAACATTTAAGTGCTCTGGTCCAGGAGAATGCATGAATTGACTTACCAGACCAACTGCGAAAGCTATAGCAAGGCATGTATGTGAGAGATATATCAGGTTTCCAAATAATCTTTGATATTGGTCTCTATTGATAACTTCTTTAGGCTTGACAAGTTGTAGCTTCACATTAGGATCTACAAGTGTCTCATGATCAGCTTTACACTCTAATAGACTTATTTCTCCAAGTAAGTCAAGCACATATTTTCGTTGTGAAACAAATATCCATTTCTTTGACCTAGCAAACTCCATACCGAGAAAATACTTCAAGATGACTAGGTCTTTGATTTCGAATTCATTAGAAAATGCCTTCTTCAATCTCTCGAGTGCAATGCTATCATCTTCTATCAAGGTTATATCATCAACATAAATAATTAGAATAGCAACCTTTCCTTAATTTGAGTGTCTATAGAACATATTGTGATATGCTTAGCCCTAACAATAACCATGACTCTTCATAACATTTCCAAAATGTTCAAACTAGGCTTTGGGAGATTGTTTGAGGCCATATAGGGATTTTTTTAATCTACATAGTTTGTTCTTGCCAAGTTTACCTTTGACCCCATGTGGTAACTCCATAAACACTTCTTCTTCTAAGTCATTATTTAAAAAGGCATTCTTCACGTCCAACTAGTGTAATGACTAGTCAAGTGTACAACCAAGGATAGTAAGACTTGTATTGTCTTTATCTTGACTACTAGTATGAAAGTTTCTCGGTAGTCTATTCCATGTGTTTGTATAAACCCTTTAGCTACAAGCCTCGCCTTGTATCTTTATATAATGACAACAACTTTACTTTTAATGGTAAAAACCCATTTGCACTCCCACAATTCTTTTTTCGTTTTGGTAAATCAACAATCTCCTAAGTAGGGCTGTCAGCCTAGCCGAGAAGCGCGAGGCTCGGCTCGGCTCGACTCGGCTTGGCTCGACTAGGCTCAGCTCAGCTCACCTCACCATTTACTCAAACTCGGCTCTCTAGACAATGAGTCGAGTTGGCTAAAGATCGGATCGGTGTGTAGCGAGCCAAGCTCATTTAGGGCTTGGCTTAGCTCGCGAGCTAAGCTGAGCCAAGCTCGAGTACCCTTATGTCAGGTTTTATAGGTTTTGGCGTTTATATGATATTATACATGTTATAAGCTTTAAAGATGACAACATACCCTCATTTAAACAAATAATACATTTCCTTTTCCATTTTCAACTTTCAAAAAATCGATTAAAAACCAATCATTTTCCATATTTCTTTCCATTTCCATTTCAACTTCCACATCCCTTTCTTGAGCTTCATCCCAATCCCATCCATCATCCTTCTATCTATCAAGATTCAAGATTCAAGATTTTGCAGTTCGGTTGCTGACTCATGCTAGATCTGTTCCAATATGAACACCAACACTAATACCAACAGCCTGTTTGTGAATCGATAGATATGGATATGGATCGGTGACGTTAAGGCTCTGAATGTTGTGTGGTTTCTCTCTATTTCCACTATTTGGTTCCTTAAGTTGAAAACATCGTCGTTCGGGTTGGTTGTGTTATCTCTAACTACGATTTTTCCTTTTCTACTTCCGAAAAATCTCGATATCCTTTCTCCAATCTTTAATCTTTTTCATTTGGTGTTTAGTGGGTTGATTGTTTCATTTGGTTTGTTATTTCTGGGTAGAGGCATGCTCCCTCATTCTTCGTCTTCTTAGTTCATTTTGTGCATGAGTAATGTGAATATGATTGGTCCATTTTCATTCTGGAAGTATTGTTCTAGATTTTATTTTTCATTTTTTGCTATAGTAACCAAGCCTTACTCGAGTTCAAGCTAGCTCGGCTCAACCTTAAGTAAGGCTACATGAGTTCGAGCTCGAGCCTAGAAATCCAAGCTCGACATCCTTGAGCTCTAAAGCAACCTATGTTTGAGCTGAGCTCGATAAGTCAACTACTCGACTCGACTTGACTTGATTACAACCCTACTCCCAAGTATCATTGTTACAAATATCGTTTATCTCTTCTAGAACTGTTAATTTCCAACCCGAATCATGGGCTTCTTGAAAATTTCTAAGAACAAACAACTAAGAGATATTGGAGGTAAAAGCTTTATGGCTTTCTGAAAGTCTATGATAGGAAATATATTTAGCAATAGGGTGTTTGGTACATGACGAAAGGAGTAGAACAAAAGTGTCGCTTCAGGAAACATGGGTATTAAAAATCTTAAAAACCTACGGGTTCCCAACTTTGAAGGAATTCCTGCCAAGATGATAGATCCCGCAATAGGTGCCTCTATATGAGTTTCGGGTAACCAAATATGAACTAGTACCATAGGCACTTTGACGGCAAAAGAGACGAAAGAAGTAATCCATAGAAAGATTTGGCGTCGCTCACTAAATTCGGTGGTTAATGAGATTTGAAAATCGATGGTTCCTATTTGGAGAAGAATCAATAGAATAGCTAATAGCATAAAAACTAATCCAAGTAAAGTATAAAAGGAAAAACTGATATGCTACCTTGATCTTTCTTTGTCTTGAACCCCATACCCTTGTAATAATGGTAGAGTAAAGGGTGGCCTCAAAGCAGAATTGACGGCGAATCGGTATAAAGTTTATGTGATCACTTTATGACATTCTTTAAGCTTTCATGGTCACTGGACAGAGTGAGAATTGCTCAACTTGCTTGCTTTCTGGAGATAGGTTTAAATCCTAGCTAACTAAGAGATAGAGATAAAAAGATAGAGTCTTATTTTCTCTTCCTTGCCTTTGTAGATTTGTTGTCGAACTTGTCGATGATATATATGAACAAACAACACTCACGCAAGTATACGTGGTCAACAAGTAATATAGACTCCTAAGAATCGAGTATCGTCCCATAAGAATTGTGAACTAGTCAGTCTCAGATCTATGCTCCAACAATAGTAACAGCAATAAAATAGTGATAATATTGAACTAAATAAACAATAATGAATGGTTACTCAACTAAATAAAGTTAATCAATTAAAATAAACCTAAGTGTGAATTCTAAATCGACAGTGTAAAGATGGTAACAGTATCAGTAATCAAGTGAAGCAAGTCAGATTTGAATAAAATCCCTCATATTGTAATGTTGTGGAAAATGTTATAGCCTAACTCAGCATGACATTTCACTCAATCCAAACACCTAAAATCTTGTACTGTTCACTCGAACATTCTACAAGCTTGCTTCCTAAGCTTAAATCTAACATACATCTATATAGATATGGACTCAAGGAACAAATTAAGACTCAGTTTGTTAGCAATCATACAAGGAAGCACCCATAAGTTTATGTATTCTTCTCATACTCTCGTATGACCCTAAGGCTTGTATCAATCAAATGATTTCTCTTATCAATAGACCTTCTCAGCATCCGTGAACAAGTAAACAGCAGATATTGAATGGCCAACTCAATATTGCAACACTTCGCACACATTTGATTAAAGTAAAACATCAACATCATAAGCTATATTAATGAATAAACATGAGCATTACAATAGGAGTTCAAATACTCAAATCCAACTTAAAGAAAGTTAGTTCATACTGAAATGAGAGTAAAACAGAGTAAAAATTACAACCATGAAGTTCATTGGAATAAAGAACACAAAATACAAGAAAGAGGTAAAGAAATATCTCTTGGAAGGATCTCTCTCTTCCCCGTCAATGGCTCTTTCTTTCTTGATGATTCTCTGCTCTTTTTCCTCCTGATATTATTTCTGTAGCCATCTCTCACTCTGAGGAAGAAGACTTGTCCTCCAATCTTTCCACTTTGCTTAAATATGAAAGAATGTAAGGCAACTTGTGACACATGGTTGAATACTAGGATAAATCAATCCTCACAGCCATGTTACTATACATTCTCTCATTGTTACACAGAAAATGTGATTGTCCTTTTCGGGACAGCTCAGCACAGTTGCAGGACCACAGGTGCTTTTCTGTTATGCTGATCTGGCACTTTATGCGTTAGCACTCTTTGCCGCATAGTCCACAACACAAGTCTTCAAGTTATGCATTTTAATTCCTAAGGACGAGGTGATGGATTCTAAATCTATAGAAAATCAATCAAGGAAATTAGACCTAAATTAGGCCAAATTAGAGCAGAACAACACAATTTCTCATCTACAAAGTTGTAAAATATTGCACTAAACTAAACTAAAATAACTAAAATAGATATAAAAATTATAACAAAGATTCCAAATTAGGACTATGATAACTCTATTTAAGAGAGTTATCACACCCCTAAACTTAGAACTTTGCTTGGCCTCAAGCAATGTAAACTAAACTATACAACAAAGACTAAAACAGACGAAGAAAAATCATGGAAACACTATGCTTCACCCTATGCTGCCACTTTAATCACCCTTAGCCTTCAGGATCACAACTTAGCACCCAACCAAATGATTTCTCAACAGTTTGAAAACACAAATCCTGATCACAATTAATTTTCTAATGCATCTTGTACTGAGCAAGCTAAAAATCACAAGCACACATGAGGAATGTCAATCTAAGAACGTTGAGCCTAGTTACATGGAACCATTACTAAAATTATCAATTCTTTATCCACAAGACACAAGCAAACACATACAAAGGAAAAGGCCAAGGAACTGTCATTGCACACATGCCATCTCAAGGGGTTAGGGGTTCTGTTGGAGGACTTTTATTCAATTTAACTTTATTCATTTTTTTTTTGTAAATTGAAACTAACAACACACATTGGTTTTATAAAGCCTTTCACAGATTCACAGCTTTTCTGCACAGTTGATACACCATAGGGTTCATGGACACTTCTGGATACTTGGCTATGAACTGCTTCAAACGGCTGCTACCTATGCCTCAGCACTTGACACATCACACTTTTATTCTACACACCCTTTATGCAACAGTTGATACCCCATGGGGTTCATGGACACTTCTGGATACTTAGATATGCAGAACATTAAAGTGTTCCTAAGCTTATTCAAACACAAAACATAAGACCCAAAGCTAACTAAAGTCTTCTACCATATGAGCTTGATACCTGTATTCTTAATAGCTATCACTTGAACCTCCCCTAAGACTTGCCTACTTGAGTCTCATTTCAAAGGTTTATCCAACTTCAGATTTGGTTCCTAAGCCCTCTCTATTGACTAAAATGCCTCAAAGGCCTACCAAAACAATACTTCAGATCTCATTTATGCATTTAAAATTTTTCAATAGACATAGTCTTAAGCTTGCGGCAGCATCACTAAGCATCATCAGACTTTCAAGAAAAAATCAAGGGTAAAGCAAAATTATTCCCACCAATTTTCTTCAAACAACACAGTACACGATTTGCAAAATTTAAACTAAACAACAGACACCAACACCCCCAAACTTGAAGGTAGTTGGGTCCTCACAACAAAACAAGTAAAAACAGGAAAAACAAGGCAACTAACACAAAATATTCAAAATATAAAAACATGAAAGAAAAAGGAAGAAAAACTCCCTTATTTTGCCATATTTCATGTAGATTTTCGGGGCTGGAGAACGAAATCTCCACTTAATGAGGCACCCAACCTCTTTCTCTTCTAGATCTTTGAAGAGAGCTCAACCAACAATTTCAAATCATCATCCGAGGAGGAGGAAGCTTGGTCTTTGGCTGCGTCACTGCCCTGCCCTGCCCAACCACTTTAGGGGTTTGCTCAACCTCTTTCTCAACTTCTCTCTCTTGTAAGGCAGGACTAGTTTGCTCTTCTACCTTACTTCTGGTTCTTCTTCTGCATGAACAGTTGGTGGCTCACTTTGTTCTTCCTGTGCTGGCGACTTATCAGCAGCAGTGGACAACCTAAAAATTGATTCCAAACACAGGATTGTTCTTCATTCCTGAAAACACAAAATAAAATAAAAGCACACTAAAATTAATAAAAACATAATAAACCAAAAAAACAAGTAACTAAAAAGGGAAAATCACAATAAAATAAAGGCAAAATGCTTGGGTTGCCTCCCAAGAGCTCTTGGTTTTAAGTCATCAGCCTAACTTTGCCATTGCTAAAATCTGATGGTAAAGTGGAATTCCCACTGTTTCTCTGTCCAATTCAGATCCCTAGTAGGTCTTCAATCTCTGACCATTCATTTTAAACTCGTCATTGGTCTTCTCATTAACCAAATCAACTGCACCATGAGGGTAACAACTCTAAAAGGTCTTGGCCATCTTGATTTCAATATGCTTGGAAAGAGCTTGAGTCTGGAGTTCTAGAGCAACACGTATTGGCCTGGACATAATTCTCTCTTATGGATTCTCTGATCATGCCATTTCTTGACTTATTCCTTGTACAACTTGGCATTTTCATAAGAGAATTTCTAAAGTTCCTCAAGCTCAAGCAATTGCATTTTCCTCTTATCCTCAACTGCTTGTAAGTTCATGTTAAGCTTTCTGACTGCCCAATAAGCTTGGTGTTCCAACTCCAAGGGTAGGTGACAAGCTTTGCCGAAAACTAACCTATAAGGTGACATGCCAAGAGGAGTCTTGAATGTTGTTTGGTATGCTCACATCGCTTCATCCAGCTTTAGAGACCAATAATTTCTATTAGGACAAACTAATTTCTTCAAGATTTGTTTGATTTCCCTATTAGAGATTTCGGCTTGACCATTGGTCTGTGAATGGTAGGTAGTGGCTATCTTATGCTTAACTCTATATTTCTTGAGCAAATAACTCACCAATCGATTCAAAAAATGTGTGCATTCATCACTAATAAGGCATCTTGGAGTTCCAAACCTAGTGAAGATGTTCTTTAGCAAAAACTTTATAACCACCTTGGTATCATTTGTAGAGCAAGCTTGAGCTTCCACCCACTTGGATACATAATCAACTGCCACCAATATATAATTCATGCCAAACGAATGAGGGAAATGGTCCCATGAAGTCAATCCCCCCACCCATAAAAAAGTTCTGCCTCTAGAATGTTGGTCAAAGGCATCTTATGCTTCATGGAAATACTACCCATTATTTGACAACGATCACATGATTTAGCAAACTGTTGAGAATATTTGAAGAGAGTAGGCCAGAAAAACCCAGATTGAAGGACTTTTGCTATTGTTCTTGACCCACCAAAATGACCACTATAGGGTGCTGCATGACACTACTACAGTATGTTGGAGCATTTTTCACCAGTACACATCTTCTCAAAATTTGATCAACCCCTTGCTTGTATAAATATGGGTCATCCCAGAAGTAAAATTTAACTTCATGCAAAAATCTCTTCAATTGCTGCTTGGAAAGGTCAGGAGGTAGAATGCCATATGCCAAGTAATTAGCAAAATCCGCAAACCATGGGCATTCTTGATTATTCATTACAAGTAATTGCTCATCGAGGAATACATCTTTAATTGTTACATTGCCTTGAGTAAACTCATCATTTTCAAGCCTTGAGAGGTGGTCTACAACTTGGTTTTCACAACCCATTTGATCAACAATTTCCAAATTAAATTCTTGCAAAAGTAAAATCCACCATATAAGCCTTTAAATTTCTTGTCATGCTCAAGTAAGGAACACAAAGGTTTGGCAATTTTTGAGAAGTCCTTTATAATTCTTCTATAAAACCTAGCATGACCTAAGAAACTTCTAATTCCCTTTACATTTGAAGGAGGAGGCAACTGCTTAATAACATCCACTTTAGCTCTATCAACCTCAATGAGACTTTATGGCCTAAAACTATGCCTTCTTGTACCATGAAATGACACTTCTCCCAATTCAATACCAAATTAGTCTCTTCACATTTCTTTAGTACCCTTTCCAAATTCTGCAAACATGCTTCAAATGAGTCCCCAAACACAGAGAAGTCCTCCATAAAAATTTCCATGCAATCCTCTACTAAATCAGAAAATATGGGCATCATGTAGCACTGGACGGTTTTTGGCGCATTACACAGCCCAAAGGGCATCCTTCTAAAGGCAAAAGTATCATAATGGCAAGTGAATGTTGTCTTGGGCTGATCCTCTGGTGCAATTTCAATCTGATTATACCCAAAATATCCATCTAAGAAACAATAAAATTCATGTCCTACCAACTTTTCAAGCATTTGATCAATGAATGGCAAAGGAAAGTGATCATTTCTTGTGGCCTTGTTGAGTTTTCTATAATCCATGCAAATTCTCCAACTAGTGATAGTTCTTGTAGATATTAATTTCTCATTTTGATTCTTGACTACTATTATGCCGCCTTTCTAGGGGACACATTGAACATGACTCACTCATTCACTATCTGAAACTGGATAAATAATCCCCGCATCCAACCATTTCAAAATTTCTTTCTTCACATCTTCCTTTATGGCTGGATTGAGTCTCTTTTGTTGCCCAACAACGCTGCAACAATTATCTTCAAGCAAAATTTTGTGCATACAAATTGAATACCTAATTCCCTTGATATCGGTAATACTCTAACCAATGGGTTTCTTATATTGCTTGAGAACATTCAATACTTGTTGTTCTTTGTCTTTAGAAGTGATGAGGAGATAATAATAGGCAAAGTGTCTCTTTCCCCAAGATATGCATACTTAAGATGACTAGGCAGTGTCTTTTGCTCTAGCATTGGGGGTTCTTCGATAGATTGCTTGATAGGCTTCAAATTTTTTTCACCTTGATCTAGAAGTTCAAACTTTTGCCCAAATCTGCTAAACCTCAAGTTTCCTTGTAGTTCAACTACACTTATACTATCTTCCTCTTTATTATTAAGCTCATATTCATCGACCAAACAATCACCATCATCAACCCAACTACTACAGACTTTTTTTCCATTTCCTCCATGACTATGCTATCAATAATGCCCACAGCAGAACATTTTTCTGAATTATCAAGGAACTTCATTGCATCTAAAACGCTAAAACTAACCTCCTGATCATTGACTCTCATAGTAAGTTCTCATTTCTGAACATCAATCAATGTCTTCCTTGTGGCTAGGAATGGTCTACTCAAAATGATAGACACTTCATGATCAGCTTCATAGTCCAAGATGATGAAGTCCACGGGAAAGATGAACCTGTCCACCCTTACATACACATATTCAATTTTGCCTTTCAGATGAACAATTGAACGATCTGCAAGCTGAAGAGTTACTGTTGTTGGCCTTGCTTCACTAATTCCAAGTTTGTTAAAAAAAGAAAGAGGCATCAAATTGATACTAGCCCCCAAGTCACATAGCGCCCTTCCACAATAGGTATTTCCAATCAAACATAGTAGTGTGAAACTTCTAGGATCCTTCAGCTTTTGTGGACGTTTGTTTTGCAAAATATAACTACACTCCTCGGTCATGGCTACTATCTCAAACTCACTCATCTTCTTCTTCTTTGAACAAATATCTTTCATAAACTTTACATAGTTGGGCATTTGTTCCAAAGCTTCAACCAGTGGAATGTTTATGTGGAGCTGCTTCAAAACTTCAAGAAATTTGTTGAATTGCTTATCTTGATTCTGTTTTTTAAGTCTTTGAGAGTATGGTGGAAAAGGTCTCAGGCTACTGTTTCTTAATGCTGGACTGTACTGGCGTAGGAATGTCAGAATCAGCAGTTTTCTTCTTTGACTTTTCCACTGCCTCTTGCACTTCAGGTTGTGATTCAGTTGGCTGAGATTCAGCTGAGGGTTGCTCTGGTACATATATTCTCCTTGGCATTTGTACTTCCCTTCCATTTCTCAATTGAATGGCTTGGATTTGTTTCTTGCCTTCTCTTGGATTTTCAGTATTACTTGGGAAGGACCATTGTGGTCTTGTATGGACTACCAATGCAAGTTGTCCCATCTGGTTCATCTAGTTCTCCAAATTCTTCAGTGAGGCACTTTGGCTTTGAATCAAGGTAGATTGATTCTTCATGATGGAATCACTCTTAGTCATGAAATATCTCATAAGAGTCTCCAATGAGTTGATTTTAGCCTCTAGAAGATCGGTTCTTGGCTGCATTTGCTGATGAAATCTTGATGGTTGCTTAGGCTTTTACTGGTTGGATGATGAAGTACCTCCTCTTTGATTACTTTAAGAAAAATTTGGGTATTTTCTCCAACCTGGATTGTAAGTATTAGAATAAGTATTGTTTCCCCTATTCTGATTACCCACAAAAAAAACAGATGAAGGGTTATTGGGACAATTTTCATACAAGTGCCATCCACCACAAAATACACAAGATACAACTTCTAGGTGGCCTGATGAACTACGCATTACTGAAGATAATGCTGGCACGGGAACACTCATGTTCTTAACTGGGTTAGTTAAGGAAGCTACTTGAGCAGATAATGACGTGATGACATCTGCTTCCATAACTACAGCGATTGTTCTTCTTGCATTCCCTGCTCTAACTACTAGCCACTGATAATTATTAGTAGAAATCATTTACAAGATCTCATATACTCCATTGTATGACTTAGATAACAGTGCACCAGTTGCTGACGCATCAACCAGCATTCACGTCTACACATTCAATCCATTATAAAAGGTCTCCATCTGAATCCAACAAGGTATCCCATGATTAGGACATTTCTCAGTAATTCTTTGAATCTCTCCCAGGTTTCATGCAGCGTCTTATCTTCAAATTGTTGGAATGAGGTGATATCATTATAAAGCTTTCCTTTCTTTTGAGGTGGAAAATACTTCGAAAGGAATTTATACAACAAGTCATTCCAATCCACTATTGAATCTGGTGGTAACGAATTAAGCCAAGCACGAGTTTTATCTCGTGGTGAGTATAGGAACATCTTAAGCCTCAAAATGTCTTCAGAAACATCAGACATCTTGAATGAATCGATGACTTCTATGAATAACTTCAAGTGCAAATATGGATCTTTAGTAGCTAAACCCCTAAACTGGCCCATTGTTTGTAACATCTGGAACGTCACGGGCTTCAATTCAAATTGCTGAGCTGGAAACTCAAATCTGACAATGCTTGGGTTGACCTGATTTATGAGAAGTGTATCAAAATCCCCAATAACTTTGTCCCTCTCATCTAGCACTTGCTGAATTGGACCTACTTTGTTTTCCATTTCTACAGGTTGGGCTCTTCTATTATCTCTTAATTCTCTCAATTTAGAGTGAAGGGTTCTCTCTGGTTCAGGATCAAAAAATAATATTGCTTCTTCAACGGACATGTTCATAAACCACTCACCATCAGATCTGAAAAGAAGACAAACAAAAAGTAAAATAAAATGCACAAACAAATAAAATGGGCAACAATATGAAACTAACTAATTTTGGCTCAATCCCCGGCAACGGAGCCAAAAACTTGTTGTCGGACTTGTCGATGATATATATGAACAAATAACACTCACGCAAGTTTACGTGGTCAACAAGTAATATAGACTCCTAAGAATCGAGTATCGTCTCACAAGGATTGTGAACTAGTCAGTCTCAGATCTATGCTCCAACAATAGTAATAACAATAAAACAGTGATAATATTGAACTAAATAAACAATAATGAATGGTTACTCAACTAAATAAAGTTAATCAACTAAAATAAACCTAAGTGTGAATTCTAAATCAACAGAGTAAATATGGCAACAATATCAGTAATCAGGTGAAGCAAGTCAGATTTGAATAAAATCCTTCATATTGTAATGCTGTGGAAAATTCTATAGCCTAACTCAGCATGACATTTCACTCAATCCAAACACCTAGAATGTTGTATTGTTCACTCGAACATTCTACAAGCTTACTTCCAAAGCTTAAATCTTAGATACATCTATGTAGATATGGACTCAAGAAACAGATTAAGACTCGGTTTGTTAGCAATCGTACAAGGAAGCACCCATA
>WYDK02041298.1:0-16635 GCA_009867345.2 Toxicodendron radicans | reverse complement strand
TTATTCTCATCCACAAATCATTAATCAGTATGATGAACAAATCGAAACCCATTTCATTCCGAGACCAGAAGCAAAACTTAAACAAATGGAAGACTGAAACATGTCAATAACTTCTGTAAACCAAAGATATGGAAGGAAAAGTTCATCTCACCTGGAAAATCAGTGTAGCAAACGAGTTTTTGGTTGCCTATGTGGACGTTGAAGTTGAAGACGATGAGTTCGAATGGCGAATGAAACGGCTATTGGGTTCGATCTTCTTTGCAGCAATATGGGGTTCGAATGGAGAATGAGTTTCAATGGATTTAATCTAACGGAGAATGGGTTCGAATGGAGGATGAAACGAAATCGATGGGAACAATGTGGGAACATCTTCTAAAACGAGGGATTGGAGTACAATGAACAAATAATGGGTATAAAACTTAACATTTTTATTCAATTAATCGAACTGAATATCGAGCTACGAGTATCGAGTCGAGTAAACTGATACTTGAACTCGACTCACGAAATTATTCGAGCCTATATACTTGTCCCAGCTCGGGTTCGACTCACAAATTCTCGAGTCGATCCCGAGCTCGTGTCGAGTCGAGCTCGAGTAGCTCGCGAGCTACTCTGTTCGAATGCAGTCCTAGTCTCGACTCTCGACCATCTACTTATTCCATAATCTATTTTATTAAATTATTTCAAAAGTAGGTATTTCTAGTTTTTAGAATTCAAAATTAGGTTTTAGAAAAGTCTATTACCAAAATGCCTTAAGCTTAAACAGAGATTCTAATTTTAATAAATATATATTCTAATTTTGTATGTATAAATTTTAAAATTATATTAATAAATTAATAAAAAAATATTAAGAACACAAAAATACATAAAGTAGTCAATTGAGTAGTCGGTTAGATTCCAGCGATTGTGGCAGACAATCGCCACTAAAAAAAAAAAAAAAAATTTGACGAGTTAGATTACATCATCGACACCATTGGGATCACTGGCTGGCAATCTACGCAATAATGTCAATTGTTTGTTGAAATCTGAAGGCATTAAGTCGTAGCAAACTGAAAAAGTTTGTGTCAAACTTCCCCTACTTGTTGCAGCTTGCAAACGCATAATTCTGACAAACCGCCAACACTATTACATAAATTGTTGACCAATGATCTTAATGGCGCTGACGGTGTACACCCACTCGCCACATGGTAGCATTTTGGCAATTTTTAGATTCTTCGCCATAATGCTAAGTATCAACAGCAAGCCAACAAGCACAAAAGACCAGCTAAGTTCAAGGAAAGAGACTTAGTCTAGATTCATTTAAGGAAAGAACGTTTTACTAAGTCTCGTGAGAAGTTGTCTCCGCGTGCTGACGGACCATTGCGAGTTTTGAAATGTATTAATGATAATGCTTACAAGATTGAGCTTCCTGGAGATTATGGAGTTTCTGCTACTTTCAATGTTGTTGATCTGTCTCCTTACTATAGAGAACATTATGAAGACGTGGAACTCGATGGCGAGTCGCTTCCAACCCTAGAAGAATGATGCAGGAGCAAAGAAAAAAAAATTATTAAATGTTTTGTCTTGTTGTTCCACATGGATAAAGTAAGTCTTTGCCTTTCACTTGGTGGACTATAAATAAACATGTACTTTACCTTTGTAAGCATTCCAAAAATATCAATAGAAATATCTTGAGTAAACAATTGTTTCTCTTTCTCTTTTGAAGTTTTAGTTATCTTTGGTTTAGCCAACCAAGGTGGCCTTTTCGGCTAATCTCACCATAGTGGAGTTTTTCTAATCTCACCATGATTGACATTCATAATGGGGCTTCCAACCTCACCAAAATTGGGTTTTTCTCGCAATGTCCCAGTGTCAATAGTTTTACACGTTTACTTGGGTTGTAAAACCCAAAATTTTCCTACCAGACTTTGAGAGGGAAGAATAATTTTAAATTTGATAATTAGCAAATTTTCAATCGTTGAAGAGTAAATAAGAGCCGCCAAAGTAGGAGAGAGAAGATTTGAGTCATCTGTTAATGTAAAAAGTGCTAACAAATTATTGATGATGATTTGTTTACATTAAAAAAAATTACTTTCTTATACGAGAGAAGTATGTTATCATTAGTTGATTAAAAATGATGTAATTTGCTAAAACAACAAATATGTTGATACCGAGGGAGTATGATTTACGTTTTCTTTCTTTCTTTCTTGTTTTTTGTTTTGATTATACATTGATATGACTTTTGAATAACACCAATTCTATAAATAAAAAAATTGCAAAACATTTCCCCTCTTTTTCAAGTGTGTAATTTTTCATGACCGTATGTATGATAAGCTAATTATTTTTTGCCTATTTCGCACGCACTTTCAGGAATTGTAAACCTCTATGTAACAATAATGGTAAATTTATAAAAGGATTTTGTATTTGTAATATTATTCAAGATGAGTGCTAATAACAACTTTTTTCTCACTCTTTCATTCTCATTGTAAATTCGATCTTTTTTTTGTTCTCTCATTTACTTTCCATCAATTAAGTAATAAATGATAGAAAATGAGTGAAAATAATTCATATACTTTCACATATTGTCATTATTTTAATCATTTGTCTTCATGCAATAATACATGAAAAAGGGTTCGGTACTGTGATGGCGATCATTAGCTCCCAACTAACAGTCCAATGAAGACAAATGAAGTCTTAATTGATGGATCCTTCCAGCTCTATAAACTTATCAGAAAGTCGGTAGGTTTCTTCTCCATACAATACAATTTTAAGTTGCAGTAGAAAGGCAGCTATAGCTCATGGCACCACCATCACCATCAATATTTGGTCATCCAAGTCACAGAAACCCGCGGCTACTCACTTCATTCACTGACATCCTTAAACTAGTGTTATATCTCATCCTATTTTTTGTCCCGAAGCAGCTGGTTGTTTCACAATCAATAATAAAAAATCTACCAGGATTTCCGGGAAACCTCCCTTTCAAACTGGAAACTGGGTGAGTGCATGTTTTATCACTTCATTAATTACTTTTAACTTAAATTTGCATGTATTATTCATATAATCAATAATGTTTATTGTGGGATCTATCGAATTAATAAATATTTAAGGTATGTTGGGGTGGGGTACTTGGAGGAGGTGCAGCTATTTTACTACTTTATTGAGTCAGAGAGAAGTCCAAAAGGTGATCCGCTCATGCTTTGGCTCACCGGCGGTCCTGGTTGCTCCGCATTGTCCGCTCTTTTTTATGAAATCGGTAATTTCATAAACTTTCTTTCATCTTTTTATCTTATTTGACAAGAAAATATGATGATTTCTATACACAGGGACACTGTGCTTAATATATCAATAAATAATGTTGACTTGAGGGTTTACTTCCAGTAGAATAGCAAAAGTGAACAACTCGTCAAGTCAAAAACTATTGAATTGAGTCACTATTTAAGACTTTATTATTATTTTTTTATCTAACGGTCTTCTCGCTTCATCTACTTTAAAACACTTGTTGATAAAACTCTTTTACATTTAATAAATTAATATTTATTACTTAAATAATTTAAAAATGAAAAACTTTGATCAATAAATTTGTTTAATTTATTTAAAAGGGAGGAAATAAATGTTAACTTATCATTTTAAGCTTTTTAACAGATGTATGAAGTATATTACATATCCTAAGTTTGTATGCTAATTTTTCATTTATCACAAGTATTGATTGATATTAACATAAGAATAATATTATACATATAATATTTCTTATACAACATAATGTGATAAAAGATAATTTGGTCAAATTTTATTTTTAATTTAAAATTAGTTAATCATCTTTTATCATATCATGTTGTATAAAAATATTGTATGTTTTAGTATTATGCTTAAAATAAATAGTATTATACATATGGATAATGAAATATTATAATAGATGATAAGACAATAATTGATTAGCTTTAGGAATACAAACTTACTATGTTAATCATTTGATTGTTTATACGACAATAGCTTAAAATTTTTATGAAATAGGACCAATTAGAGTATTAAATTTATAAAAATAAATTACTAAGGAATGGGTTAATTACATTCATATTATTTTATAAAATGTACAATATGTACTTATAAATAAGATATATACTTCGCTATATATTTACATATATTTAAAAGAAAATATATGCATTTATTGATATGAAAACTTAGTTGAGAAGAAGATTTTATCAGAACTATAGTAATTAGGATAAAATTAGATTAATTGATGATATGATTTTATAATATCTGCTAGCCTGTTAGGCAAGATGAAATTGCATGACAATGGAGACTCCAACACATGAAAAATATTAATTCTAATCTTATAATAGAATTTGATAATTTTTTTAAAACCTTCGGCTAGGTCCATTGACTTTCAACTATGCAAATTCCAGCGGGAACACACCGCAATTATTAATAAACCCATACTCATGGACCAAGGTATGGAACTAATAATTAAAAGTATCTGAGCAGCCACTTTTGCTCTTATGTAATTTAATTGCCAAAATCATGTTACTGGAGACTCTTATTGTAATTTTTCAGGTTGCCAACATAATATTTCTGGATGCACCCGTTGGTACTGGCTTCTCTTATGCAAAAACTTCCAAAGGATATAACATAGGAGATCTAACTTCAGCATCTCAAACCTATGAGTTTCTAAGAAAGGTGACACAGATCTCTCAAAAGCAGTGTAAATATTTCTTCTTCTTTTTTTTTTTTTTTCTTTAAAGCCATAGACATTTTAATTTGCCTGCAATATTTCAGAGTATCTATACCGAATTTTGTGAACTTTCATTTTTCAAACTTATCATGAGTCGGTTACCTCTCAATTCGGGCATGAGCAAGATTCAATTTGGAAAAAAAATTTATGCTCTTACAAGAGATCTTATTTGAACATTGTGTGCGTTTGTTATTAAGTCAATAATGCGCCTTTGCAGTGGCTCCTGGATCACCCCAAATTTCTCTCAAATCCGCTCTATGTTTCTGGTGATTCATATTCGGGCATGACTGTTCCAATCATTGTTCAGAAAATATATAATGGTAACTGGTTATATTCAATTTTCAGTTCATATTTATTATGATAAACACCATGAACTAAATAAGAATTGGGAGCATACTCGGGATATAGTTTATATGTGCATTATAGTTTCCCAACATGAAGTATGTTTTGTGTTCTCATTTATTACATGTTCTTGCAGGTATTAAAGGGGGAGATGTGCCATTAATGAATATCAAAGTACATAATCTGATTATAGTAACTCAAATACAGTTCCTGTTCATATTGATGCCTTTATTGTTTAAGCATTGGGATGTTTATATAACCTAATTGTTTTTCTGCAAAATGAACTCAGGGATACGTGCTAGGTAACCCATTTACCGATGTGAAAACCGACCTCAATTCAAGAATTGTCTTCGCTTACCGAAAGGCATTACTATCAAAACAGCTCTATGAGGTAAGTTTATATTATGAGCAGCGTTGTTTGATGCAATACTATGTTAAAACGTGATTTGTTCTCTTTCTTGTAACTTCAATTTATCATTATGGCACTGTTTTTTCTAATGGTAAAAAATGAATTGATCTATGTATGTCAAGTCAACTAAAATAAATTGCAAGGGTGAGTATATGCGCCCAGATACAAATAACTCACTATGTATGGGCGATCTTGAAGTTGTGACTAAGGTAAACATCATCTTGATCTATCGGTTTCCCAAAGATCCTGTTATCATCGTTTTTAATTTTTATAGGCCTGAAAATCTTCTACTGTTAACCCTTCAGTGCCTGGAAAAAATATTTATGCCTCAAGTGTTGGAACCAAAGTGTAGTGCACTCTCTCCTAAACCAATTGGGCATCCAAGTTTTCTGCAGGGAGAGCATTCCATGGATGTTCACCTTTCAACTCCACAACTTCTTGGACAATGGTGTCGGGTAAATGTCCTTTCATCGGTTTGAAAATTGAAATACAAGTAATTGCTTCAGAATATTATGATTATGAATATAAATATCTAATGAATTATGTTTGTTTTTCAGAATTATAATTATCTATGGTCTTACATTTGGGCTAATGATCAAACTGTTCAAAAAGCTCTTAATGTTCGAGAGGTACGTATGTAAATACAATTAAATAAGAAATCGTAAGTTACATGAAAGAATTTTCACCAATATTAAGTTGTAGTACTGAATGTGGATCACTCTCAGGGAACTATAAAAGAATGGGAGAGATGCAACAGTAGCTTCTCTTCAACATATGTACATGACATCATTGCTAGTATCGATTATCAACGAAACCTCACCAGAACTACAACTTATCGAGCACTTATCTACAGGTATATATTTTTCAAAATTTTGTGTTCTTCTCCATCCATCTCTATCAATAATTATTGGACAATTTACATAATTCTTTTCTACGTCAATCGATGCCATTTTTTTCCTAGACAAATAATATTAATTTTCTTCACTAAGTAATATTTTATTTTCCCACAGCGGTGATCATGACATGGTTATTCCATATGTGGGAACACAAGAATGGATAGAATCTCTAGGATTGTCTCTTAGCAATGATTGGGAACCATGGTTTGTTGATGGACAAACTGCAGGGTTAGTTTCTTGTTCTATGTATATGACCTTTTTTTGTAAAATTAGTTTACGTTTCAATGTTTCTCATGAGCATCATATTGGCTTTATTTCCCTTGAAATTTGATCACTCGCAGATACACCCTAATTTATTCATTGAAGAAATACAGTTTGACATATGTGACTGTTAAGGCAAGAATGAATCCTTCGTTGCATTAATCAATTGTAGTTTACAAAAAAAAATGTCAAGTGAAAAATATTAAAAAAGTTTAATTGTAATCTTGTTTCCTTTTACAGGGAGCTGGTCACACAGCACCAGAGTACAGGCCTAAAGAATGTCTTGCCATGATTGATAGGTGGTTTGCTTATTATCCCCTTTAGTATATAAGATTATATTATGGATATTTATGTTCAAAAATATATTTATGCATTTGAATTTATGAAAGATGAATTCTGCGAGATGGATGTTTGTTTAACTAAAACACACTTTGTGAGAGAACAAAAGCAATTTTTAATAGATATTTATGTTACCATGTGGATGGATGTAACAGTATTTGGATGAATTTTTAATTAGGAATGTTACAGTTATAGTATGATAAGTCATTAAAGTAATACTATACGTACAAAAAAATCTTACATTTTGTACAAAGTTTTAATGTACAAAATAATATCGATCGCAGAAAATAAATTGAAGAGTTAATATAGTGAGTTTCACTTTTTAGTATTTAATATTCTATTCATTTTCTACATTACTTTGTATATAAATCTTAGAGATTATTAAAGACAATTATAAAAGAGCCAAATGATCTAGAAGACAAGAAAATGGGTTTGAGATGGATGGGCCTAATCCGTGATTTCTTGCCTAAATGGGAAATGGGTCCACGTCTATGTGAAGATAATAAATTGAATTTGAGTGGGTGTTATTTAAGCTCAACTCAACCTTTTTCCACACTCCAATATTAATTAAAATGATTAAAAAATATAATTTATAGATATATTATATTTCATTTCAAGATTACCCTGTTGAATGTTTTCTACCTAGATTTCTCTGTTAACCTCACCATCTTTTTTTTTTTTTTTATTCTCTTGAATTAAATTTCAACCCCCATGTTGAATGGTCTTAGCATTGTCGAAAGTTAGTTTTCAACTTCTCTTCTCTAATTGAAAGAAATTCAATATCAGGTAAAGAAATGCAAAATCAATTCAAATGATTTTATATGAATAATGCTATAAATATAAACTTAGTGTAAAATTTCTTTGATGCTAGCTACCATATAATTGTTACATTACTTATCTTAATTTGTTAAACTTGTGATTATTGTATAATATATTGGTCGGACTCTTAAATTCAATGAACAATATGATTGAATATGTCAAAGATTGACATTGTAGATATATATCTGAGAAGAAATATTAGAGTTAATTATTTTTTCTTAATTTATTTGAATCTAAGCTACTTATCTTATCACAACCGTCAAACTAAAACACTATATTGATGATATATGGTTTTGGTGAGCCTGTTGTTGTGTTCTTGTGTGGGGTCTTGTTGGATCTTTGTGGGTGGTTTTTTTGGTGCGTGATTGGTGGTTGGTGTTACTTAAAAGGAACCTAGCTTCCAACAATCCCTTTTCTTTCTTGAGTGAATATAATCAAGGTTACAAATATATGCAAAATTAAAGATTAATGACACCCAAAATTTATATGGAAAACCTCCCCAATGTGAGGAGTAAACACCACGGACGGTAGTCCGATTGAAATCTTTCACTATCACCAAATTAATGGGAATACAAAGTCTTTTCTAGTCCAAACTAGAGGCATACAAGTACCATAAACTTTACAAATCCAACACTAACAATCTCAGCAAAAACAAGAACAAAATAATACAAATTATGGAGAGAATGATCCCAAAAAACACAAAAGCAGCAGTTTCGGATTTACCCACAATAGAATGCCTTACAAAGATTTTTTTTCAATCTCCACCGTTCAGAATGTAGAGTTTTGTCTTGTGAACAACATATCAAAATATCAGAACGATCCAACCTCAAAAAGAGCTCCAGATCACTATGTGATGATGCATTGCTCACAGACTCTAAAACTCACATTTCTTCTTTCTTTCTCTTTGTTTTTGCCTTTCTCTCAAACATAAAAGGTGGTGGAATGAAGCTAGATGGTAGCTGGCTAGAATGGACAACAATTGTAGCAGAACACTCTCACTCTCACATTTTTCTTGGCTGTAACATGCTCTAATGAAGATGACAAAAGAGGATGGAATAAAGATGGAGTTATTGGGTCTTAGATTGCAATTGCATTTTTGGGCCTAATTATCTTGGGCTTCTCATCTCCATATAGGAGGGAATAAAATGAAGCCCAACCCAACAAACTCCCCCTCCCGACTATATGGAAGGACTTACCAAATCAGCAAGTGCACGACATACTTCAAGCTTCTCTCTAGGCAATACCTTAGTAAGCATGTCCGAGCCATTATCTTGGTATGAGCTTTCTCAATCTCAAGTAACTTATCATTAAGAACATCTCTTATCCAATGATACCTCACATCAATATGTTTTAATTTGGCAGGGAAAGTATAGTTCTTAGAAATGTGGATAACACTCTGACTATCACAATACAACACGTCCTGGTCTTGCTCAAATTCAAGTTCCTTCATGAATTGCTTCATCCATAACAACTCTTTACAAGCTTTTGTCTGCAATAAACTCTGCCTCTATGGTAGAGAGAGCAACAGACTTTTACAATCTGGATTGCCATGGCACAACCCCCCTGAAAAGTTAATCAAATAGCCTGAAGTAGATTTTTTGTTATCCACATCTCCTGCCATATCTACATATGTATAACCAACCAAAGAGGGTTTTCCACCACCAAAACAAAGTTTAAAATTGGTAGTGCCTCGAAGATACCTCATAATCCACTTAACAACATTCCAATGCTCTTTTCTTAGATTAAAGAGAAAATGGCTAACAGTGCCAATTGCATGAGCTATTTTTGGCCTAGTACAAACCATGACATACATCAAGCTTCCTACTGCTGAGGCATATAAAGTCTTCACCATCTCTTTCTTCTTTTCATCTGTATTTGGACTTTGCTTTTGAATAAGTCTGAAATGAGTAGCAAGTGGAGAGCTAACAACTTTTGCATGATCCATCTTGAACCTTTGCAACACTTTTTCTAAGTAATCATGTTGAGAAAGATAAAGCTTCTTGGCATTTCTGTCTCGACTGATTCTAATGCCAAGTATCTTCTTGCTGGCCTTGAGTCCTTCATGGCAAAAGACTTGTTCAGTTGCTTTTTCAACCTGTCAATTCGTGAAGCATTCTTGCCAATAATTAACACGTCATCAACATAAAGCAAAAGGATTATAAAATCATCACCATAAAATTTTTGGACAAAAACACAATGGTCAGAAGTAGTCTTTTTGTAGCCTTGCTCCCCTATAATTGATTCAAACTTCTTTTACCATTGTCTTGGTGCCTGTTTCAAACCATAAAGGCTTTTCTCCAATCTGCACACACAGTCTTCTTTTTCTTTTACCTTAAAAACCTTAAGGCTACTCCATATAAATCCCTTCCTCCAAGTCACCATGGAGAAAGACAGTCTTCACATCCATCTGTTCAATTTCCAAATCAAGACTAGTTGCTAGACCAAAGACAACTTGAATGGATGACATCTTCACAACTGGAGAAAATATCTCATCAAAATCAATGCCTCTTCTTTGACTAAAACCCTTAAAAACCAATCTGGCTTTGTAACGTGGTCGAGAAACATGCTCTTCTTGTTTAATACGATAAACCCACTTGTTCTTCAAAACCCTTTTACCTTGAGGCAATTTCACCAAATTAAGTGTGTTGTTCTTATGTGATGACTTCATTTAATCTTTCATAGCTTCAACCAACTCATTCGTGTGTTCACTCTCCATAGCCTCTTTAAAACACTCAGGTTCTCACCCATCAGTCAACAACACATACTCATTTTCTGAATATCGTGTAGAGGGGTGTCTATCTCTACTGGACCTCCTAATTACAACAGGGTTGAACATCATGATCTAGATCAACTGGCATGGAAACATTTGGATCAACTATGCCATCATGATCCTTGTGAGCTTCATCACCAACTTGCTCTGTAAAGGTCTGTGGATGGATTGTATCAAGATTTGGCAAGCCATTGCCATGTTGACATTCAGTCTTCTCAGCCTTATCAATATTCTCTATAGTCTGATCTTTAATAAACATTGCATCTCGACTTCTAACAATCTTTTTCTCAATGGGATCATAAAATTTGTACCCAAATTGGTCTTGACCATAACCAATAAACACACACTGTTGTGTCTTCATATCAAGTTTGGACCTCTCATCTTTAGGAATATGCACAAAAGGTTTACATCTAAAAACTTGTAGATGATTATAGGAAACATCTTTACCTGTCCAAACTTTGTTGGGCACATCAAACTGCAATGGAACACATGGTGACAAGTTCAATAAGTAAGCAGTTGTACTCAAAGCTTCATCCCAAAAAGAATTTAGTAACTTTGCATGAGAAAGTAAGCATCTGACTCTCTCCATCAATGCCCTATTCATTGTTTTAGCTAAGCCATTCAATTGAGGAGTCTTTGGTGGTGTCTTTTGATGTTTGATACACTGCTCCCTGCAATACTCATCAAAAGGACTAGAATACTCGCCACCATTGTCTGTACGGATACACTTTAACTTCTTCCCAGACCCTCTCTCAACTTGGGCTTGAAACTTCTTGAACACATCAAGCACTTGAACTTTTGTCTTCAAGGTATACACCCATAACTTCCTTGAATTTTCATCAATGAAAGTTACAAAATAAAGAGAGCCACCCAAAATTTCTTGTCTTCATAGGGCCACAACATCATAATGTATTAAATTAAGTACCTATGGTTTTCTCAAAGGAAGGGAGCGTTTGAAAGAGACCCTATTTTGTTTCCTTGCAAATCAGTCAACACAACCTCTGAATTTTGAACTGTTCAACTCAGGTAGAGCCTTTTTCTTGGAAATGAGCATAATGTACTATTTTCCACAACCATAGAAACCTTGGTGAGCTTCCATTGAGCATTGCTAAAGGTGTTACAAAAACCCTCAATACAAGTCTACCAGCAAAAATTAAATCGAGTCTCATGTCAGGGATATATTTCACACCCTTGAGAACTAACTTGGTGCCTATATCTGTCTCTAAGGAAACATCACCAATGCCAACAACTTTAGCTAAGCTATCATCACCCATTCTTACAACTCCATAATCACCAGGAGTGTAAGATGCAAAGAACTCTTTTCTAGATGTTGCATGAATTAAAGCACCACTATCAATGACCCAACTTGTTTCCTCTGAGGCAAGGTTAACAACATCACTATCATAGAGTATAAGAAAGTCTTCAGTAGCTCTAGCAATTGTGTCATCATTGTTACTAACATATGTCTTCTCTTTGCCTCTCCTTTCGTTGTCTTTCTTTAACTTCCTACAATAATTCTTATGTGCCTCATTTTGTGACAATAATGACACTCAACATTTGTAAATTTGCTATTTATAGATTTACTTCTGCTATTGTTACCATCTCTCACACCTCGGCTTTGATTCCTTCCCTTATTTTCAACGACTAAGGCATCAGAATGTGAGAAAATTCCTTGTGTCTTCCTTCTTATCTCTTCATTCATAACACCGGTAGTAGCAAAGTCCATAGAAATCTTGCCATTCGAGGTTGAGTTAGACAAGGACGTTCGAAACGTCTCCCAAGAGTCTAGCAAAGTACCAAACAACCATAACCCTTGTATCTCGTCATCAAAATTGATACCCACTGCAACCAACTGATTAATAATTCCTTTAAGGTATTCAAATGATCAGTCAAAAGAGTTCCATCGTGATATCTCAAAGCCATCATCTGTTTTATTAGAAATAACTTATTGTTGCCTGTCTTTTGGGCATATAATTACTCAATCTTACTCCACAAATTGCATGCATTTGTTTCTTTACTAATGTGATTCAAAACATTATTATCCACCCACTGCCTAATGTAATTAAGCACACACTTGTCAATGGAATAGAGTCCATTCAACATAAGTTTTATTTTCGGGTTTCTCCCCAGCAAACATTGGCAAATAATAATCCTTCATATAAAGAAAATCTTCCATTTTCCCTTACCAAAAGTGGTAATTTGGACCATTCAATGTAACCATTTTAGTCGTATTAGTTTCCATTTTCAACCCAAGAGAATAATTGAACCTACGCTATGATACCACTTTGTTACTTAAAAGGAACCTAGCTTCCAACAATCCATTTTCTTTCTTGAGTGAATATAATCAAGGCTACAAATATATGCAAAGTTCAAGATCAATGACACCCAAATGTTACGTGGAAAACCTCCCCAATGTGAGGAGTAAAAACCACGGGGCCGTAGTCCGATTGAAATATTTCACTATCACCAAATTAATGAGAATACAAAGCCTTTTGTAGTCCAAACTTGAGACATACAAGCACCATAAACTTTACAAATCCAACACCAACAATCTCAGGAAAAACAAGAACAAAATTATACAACTTATGGAGAGAATGATCCCAAAAAACACAAAAGCCGTATTTTCGGATTTACCCACAATAGACTGCCTTACAAAGATTGGTTTTCAATCTCCACCATGCAAAATTTAGATTTTTGTATCTTGAACAACATATCCAAAAATCAAAACGATCCAACAACAAAAGAGCTCTAGATCAGTATGTGATGATGCACTGTTCACGGACTCTAAAACTCACATTTCTTTTTTGTTTCTCTTTGTTTTTGCCTTACTCTCAAACATAAAAGGTGGTGGAATGAAGCTAGATGGTAGCTGGCTAGAATGGAAAGCAATTGGAGCAGAACACTCTTACTCTCACTTTTTTTCTTGGCTATAACACACTGTAATGAAGATGACAAAAGATGATGGAATAAAGTTGGAGTTATTGGGTCTTAGATTGCAATTGCATTTTTGGGCCTAGTTATCTTGGGCTTCTCATCTCCATATAGGAGGGAATAAAATGAAGTCCAACCCAATAGTTGGTTTGACTGTTGCTGGGGTGAGTTGTTTGTATGGGTGGCAAGTTGGTTGTGCTGGCTGGGACTGTGGGGTTGCGCATGCTATCTTTTTCGTCTGGCGTTTACCAGGCTTTATGACCTTTTTGTGTGCCTCCCTTTGGTCTGCTACTGCTTATGTCTCAGGCACATCTTGTGTTTCCTCGGGTGTGGCTATTGCCACTTTTGTGTTTTGTATGAGCCTCTGGGGGCTTATGTTTTGCGACCCATGATCTTTTTTTTTTATTTGTCTTGGGACAGCCATTACAAGAAAAAAACTATTTACTGACGGAATTTTCCGTCGGTAAACAAGATAAATCCGTTGGTAAACCAAGTTACCGACGGAATTGGAACGGAAAATATCCGTCGTAAAATGGCGCGTCGTTAATTAATTAACGATGGATTTCAATTTCTGTCGTTAATTTACGATGGAAATTTTTCGTCATTAAGTTCAAACCAATCCGTCGGTAAATCGTGAAAAGAATTGGACTTAAGACAACTTCTTAGAGACGGTTTTGCCGTCTAAAAACTATTGGTAAATACGCAACTTACCGACAGAAGTGTCCGTCTGTAATCCGGTGGAAATGTTAACGATGGATTACCGACAAAATTCATCATTTCACATTTTTCACAATATAACGACGGAAATTTCCATCGTTAATGTGCCGTATCCGATGTGTCGCTGATCCGTCGCTATTTGGAATTGAAATTTGTCACATGTGCATTGGAAAACCGTTGTTATTCTGTCGCTAGTTAACGTCAGTTTAACGACGCTACTTGGCGTCGTTCAAATTTCGTCATAAGTCCGTCGTTAATTTTATAAATTTAACGACATAAATTTTCGTCGGGAATTTCCGTCGTTAACTTGATTTGTTGTTGATCCGTCATTAAATTAATAATAATAATTTTTTTTGGTTATTTAATTTTTACATTTTTTTAATTAATTTTTTTATAAGTGTTTATTTAAGGGGAATAATCAACAAATTGAGTGGAAAAAATGTATAAATAAATATAGAAAAAAAATGTGTATATACAAAAGTTCAGTAAAAAAAATTTGTAAATAATAAGTAAAAAATAATAATAGAGTACAGAAGAGGGTGCTATCATCATGTGGAGGTGGTGTTGTCGTCGTGATCAAGTGGAATCTGAGGTGGTAGAGGAGGCCTACCCATGTTGGCAAATAAACTTTGTATGTAGTCCTCAACCTGTTTCTTTTACGCTTCCACCTGTGCCTCTAATTTTTCGTCTATCCTCTGGTCAAAAGTGGCCCATAGATCCTAATGTGCATCAAGTTGTGCTTGTAAACTCTTTAAGCGTGCATCACGCTCTGCTATCTTAGCCTGTAAGTGGGCCACCTTCGGCGCTGAAGTCTGAGCAGAAGTGGTACTTGGTTTTGAACACCCTATTGCAGAATTGCCCATGTAGTACACAGATACTTGCGAGCCAAGTCCGTAGACCCTTTGCTTTTTCTCCCCACCAACAACCTTTAAATATAAGGCTGCATGATCTATTTGTGCAAGGCCTTGGCCTCTAGAGGCAGACGCGACCTATGACATCTCCTCCTCCAACATGGCATTCCATCTATCCCGCAATAACAAATAAATGTAAACACAAGTTATGAACATAAAATTATATGCATAAGCAATTGTAAGCATATTTTTAAAATGATGTAACAACTTACACTTGTTTCTCTTGACTTCGTATCGACAAAATTTATCCCATCACCCTTACGCGTGTGTGTACGCACAAAGACCTCCATTGGGTTTGGTGGACGACCCAATTCCTTCTCTTGTACTCAACAAAAAAGCTCATTAGTAAAGGGTATTCATAAAGTTATGTACACAAAGCATATAAAATGTAAATAAAAGTTGAATTCAAACTTACAAGAACCTCCACATACTTAGCATGGGACCGAAAGCCTCTCGTATGTAACGAAGTATCTGAGGCACTCTGTCAATTACTAGAATTTTTTTGACAGATCCTCTGAAACTCTAGTTTAGCCTAGAACGTCTTATATCATTCCTACTGCTGCTCGATCACATAAATAAGCTTGATATTTCTTTTCCTCATGCCGCTAATGAGGTCATTGTATTCGACTGCGGCCTTCTTCTACCAAACTTTCTTGACAACACCCTCGTTCGATGAATGCCATCGATAATGTTTCTACAAAACAATAAATATTATCAATTTTTTTTATTTGTAAATGAAGTTGACAAAATTAATACATGAAAATGTTTTTGGTCAACTTACCCTAAACTCCTCAAAACAAAAATCTAAAGTAGGCTGTGAAATGGATTTGAATGTATAGCCTTCATCGTCCATCCTTTCCTGAAAAATACCTGAAATAGTATGCGCTATGACATTGGATGGATTCATCTTGACACAATTACATACAAGTTAAACACTAGAATAATTGAAAATGAAGTTAAATGATTAATAAATTAAAATTCGATTAACTACTTATTGGTCGCCGGTGAACGTAATTCATGGTTTGAAATCCCCGTCAGTGTTACTACCAGTCGAGAGAGTAACATGTTTGAACGACTCAGTTGCCATCTCGTGTGGACTCTCCGAAATCCAAGGGGAAGAGGGGATAGGCTCATCTTGAATATCTTGGAGCCCCGGTGGAGGTGGAGGTGGAGGTATCTGAACAGCAAGCCCACCTGAGGTCATCGGTGTAGTCCAAGTCCTGCCTCCACAGGCTCTAGATCTACCTCTAGTAGTCCGGCCACCGGTCCTGCCACCGCGGGATGAAGTCCCTCAGCGGATCCATCTATGCCATTACCCCTAGCCATATCTGCATATATAGAAATAAAAAATATTAAGTTTTTCATAAACCGATATAAATATGTGGAATATTTAGACATAATGCAATTTAGAATTAAAACTCACACAATCAATAGAACCGAACAACAAATATTATACAGTTAGAAAATTTGAATGTAAATTAATCTTATGCTATTAAACAAAATTGAATGTATAATATATTAACATATATATACAC
>WYDK02041279.1:0-16651 GCA_009867345.2 Toxicodendron radicans | reverse complement strand
GGGGGCGTAGAGGGGCGGTCGGGGGGGGGGGGGGGGGGGGTGGTCGGCGGCGGGGGGGGGGTGGGGGGTGTGGGGGGGGCGGGGGGGGGGGCATTTTCCATTTTCTCTAATGGTGAAATTAAACCAAAGCTTTGTTTAGTCATAACCAATAGTTACCTATGTTTTATGTAAAATAACAAAATTAGTCATTTTCATTTAATACGTTTTTTTTATATAATTATTAAGACTAATTTGATAATAAAATAATTACCTTTAATTCTAATAAAAAAATTTGAAGTTAAAATTGGCAGACAAGTCGCTTGTGTAAATATAATTAATTATGAAAAATTAATGGATAATTGGTGACCTCAAAGAGTTTTGGTATATAAGGTGACTATTAATATATGTTGATGCATGATTTTGATACCAATTAATCAAGCACGTGGGAATCTTAACGAGCTCACGAGTGGGGTTGTTATGAGTGTATTTATGGTGTAATGAGAATATGTATTTAAGAAAACATGCAATAAAAACTAACAAAAGAGTTTTTAAAATGGTTCAGATGTACTATGAAAATCCTACATCCACCGCAGTTTCATTAATGACTTGTATATCAGATTGCAAACAAAGTTTACAATGATAACAAACTATCTTTGGTCTAACAATCATCAGGTTGCAGTGTTATATAAGCCAGTCTCTTTCTAATAGAAGTTTTTTTTTCTTTTTTATCTTTTTTTGTGTCTAGCTTTTTTCTAGCAATCGAAGCTCGAATCCTACAAATGTTGTTTGTCCTTTCCTTTTATAGGATGTTGTTCAGCCGACTTCCATGTGATGATTACTTGATAGGCTGCTTTTGATCTTGGTGTCACACTTGGAGAGTGTCAATGGTCCAGAATTTATCTTCGTTGCTAAGGTAACACACATGTTGATTTTCAAGGTCAGTTGATGACAACTCACACATTTCTAGCTCCTGTTGCTGTTGAATTCTTACTGGTGATTGGTGCCTTGTGGTGATTGGTAGTGTGATGTCAACCTCCATGCTTTGTGACATCAGTTGAATATTTACCCCCAACACAAGCCCCCTAGTTTTTGGAGTTTGAATGTTGAACTTTGAAAACTCATAGTATTGAACTTTCAGTGTGTAGCGATCTACTTATGTGATCCTTGAGGGTTGCATTGTGATAATATCTTAAAAGAGGGATTTCATATCCTGATCTCCAAAAGCTCGATCTCACGCAAAAGACAAAGTTTAACTTGCTTTGACTGGAAGTTGTCACGTGTATTTAATGCAAGTCACGCGCATTAAATATGAGTCACGTTGACACGACATTCCCTTTAGTGCATTTAATAACAATACGCCGATTATGCCAATGATTTATGCTTTTCCAGAGTGAACATGTTTCCTTGAGGAAAATTGGTGGCTACTATTCCCTTTGATTAGTGACACGTTGCAATGATCAACGAATGAAAATGAATCCCGCTTTGAATCCAATACCATAAAGGAATTCGAAACGTAATTCTTCCTTGTCACACTCTTTTGTCTTAGTGAAGATTTGCAAGAAGCTTTGGAGCATTTTTGGCATTTTTCTTCTGTTTTCGACATTTCGTTCATCATCTTTTGCGAGGTATTCCTTTTGTTCATATTTGTTTTGTTTCGTTGTGTGTTTGGTTGTTGTGGTATTTTCATTTTTTGTTGTGAGACTTTGAGTTTAGGATAGACTAACTACATAAATCCTTTACTCTCTTCATTTTTATGCTTTTCAAAGGTGGTCGTACTCTAGAAGTCCGAGGTTTTGGGTACTTCACTTGTTTTTCAAGAAAAAATCACCATAGGGCTTTCACTTTAGCTTTTAGGGTTCCTGAATGAGGGTTTATTACAATCTTTGATGAGGGGTCATTTTGTGGACTCTAGTTCATCTTCTTCTAGTTCTTCGTATTCAGACATCGATTATTCTGGATTTCTCTCCCCCTTAGTTATTTTCCCTTTACAGGCCGTAGAGCTTGAAGTTTTTCCAAGTGGGTATCAAAAAGATCGAAGATTGCCTTTCGAAAGGGTTACTACTAAAAGACAAACCGCTACTTCTTAAAGGGAAAATCCCGAATAGGTCGCGTCTCCACCACAAACTAATGATCAGTTCGCAAGGCCTCGGTCTGATCGTTCACACATCGTAACAGAAGATTGCCATACCCTCTTTTATATAGTTTGTCGGCTCTTAGAGTGTAATGAATGCACTTAGTTTGAAGAATTCTCGCTTCTGCCTTATTATGAGGGAGGGTTCCCTCTTTGAGGTACACTCATCCAGGTCGTTTCCTGTTCCACCAACATTGCTAATTGGTCGGGTGATATGATATTGTGGCATTCAAGAAACCTTATCGGAACGCTATTCGAAGTCTCTAAGTCTAACGATGAAGCTATCCTAGCCAAAGTGTCTGCACGAGAGTTTTGTTCTCTAGGGATCTACTTGATCATGTAATACTTGAAGTGTTTGAGCTTTGACTTTGCTTTCTTCAAATAAACGATCATGTTTTCTTCTTTGGCCTGGTATTCACCTAAAATTTGATTGACGACCAACTGGGAATCACTATTTATATTGAGTGATTATACTCCACTTTCTTTAGCTAGTCACAGATTGGCATATAATGCCTCGTATTCAACTTCGTTATTAGTAGCTTTGAATTCGAGTCTGAGCGCCCAGTACATGTGAGCATTTTCAGAACTTATGAGCAACATTCTAGCTCCAGCTTGCTTTTTGTTGGAGGATCTATCTATAAACAAATTCCAAGTTAGTGACTTTTGAATTTTTTTCTTGCACATCGTTGTCGTTATCATTGACTAAAAGATGGGGTTCCTGATCTGGTTGATATGAGAACTTTGCTCTGGATCCATGACTCTTCGTTTTTTATTGAATGGGTCGCGCTTCGAGGTTGATATTTAATTTGTGACATTTAATCTGTGACAAATAGTGTCAAGATTAATACCAACCATGACTGCATGCGTCCAAGCAAAGACATCCAGACTATGCTTAAGGAAGCCCGCCAACTGCTTAACAAGTCGTTTTTCGAGATTACTTCTGATTTTTAGTACACGAGTTGGCTCATGTTCATCAACATAAACTTTAGCTAATTTTTTAGTAAGATAGCTAGCTGATATTTCCTCCTAAATGTGAGGATCAATGGTATCTTCAATTGGCACTGGATGTGACTTTACTTTTTCTATAGCCATTGTTTGGGATTGTTTTCCCATTGAAGCGAGCTAGATCACTTTGTTGTAACATTTGTAAGCCTCGTGTTGCGATCCTTAGGCTTGCCCTATCCCATAAGGAGTGGGAAACTTCATAGTTTAGTGATAAATTAAAGTGACAGCTTTCAAACTCCGCGTGAGAGACCTCTTCCAATTATAGCATTGAAAACTGTTGGGCAATTGACAACTAAGAAGTACACAATTTTGGTTGTTTCATGGCAATCTCCTATTGTAATCGGCAGAGTTATCATGCCTCGGGGAACAATATGGTCTTCGGTGAATCCATATAATGGAGTGGAGACAGGCTTTAGATCCGCATCTTTTTGACCTATCATTTCATAGCCGTCTTGGTATATGATATTTATAACACTTCCATTATCCACCAACATTTTGTGGATCTCGCTATTGTTGATTTGTGCAACTATAACGAGGGCATAACAATGTGGGTGATGCACCTCTTTCGCATCTTCTTCACAGAAACTGATTACTTCCGCTTTTCTTCGTGGATATTTTGGAGGTCGTTGTTCAAAATTAAATATCCTACAGGGTTCATGTTTTGCCTCCCTCACATAGCAATCTTGGGAGCATCTGGAATTGCTACAAATGTGTGGCCCTTCAAAGATTATATTGACACGTTTCATCTTTCTGGGAGCTTCAGGACGTGGCTTATCATGGCGATTTTTATCTCTAGGACTTGATCATGTATCAACGAACTCTTTCAAATATCCTTATTGAATAGGATCTTCAATAGCCTTTTTAAGGTGGCAGCACTCATCGATGTGGTGCTCTATATCATGATGATATCTGCAGTATTTCTTGCTATCTCTTTTATACCTTGTGCTTTTCAGGGCACCGATTCAGGCAATAATATGACGTCTTTGGTGACAACCATGATGGATGCGTTTAAGGGAGTGTAATAATCATGGAGGGAAAGTGGTGCAAACACCTTTTTGCGCTCAAAGCGTTTTTGTCTGTTGCAATCATCACTTCTTTTGCCTCGATTACCTTCCTTTTGTTTGGGTGTAATGGTTGATGCCTCAGTATCACTATGTATCAAGGCTGCTTCGGAGCTCTCTATTCGGAGATATTTTTCAGCCATTTTGTAGAAATGAGGTATAGGAACATGATCCTTGGCTTGAAGTTTTCTCCAGAACTCAGTTTGTGGATGGACTCTTGTAATGATTAGAATATGAACTAACTCTTCAAGAGCATTTGTTAGCTTGTTTAACTCCGTGTGGAATTTCTTAAGATACTACTTTAAGGTCTCTCTTTTCCCTTGCTTAATATTTCTTAAGTGGCTTAATGGCATAAAGAATTTTATGTTCGCCTGGAAATGTCTGAGAAATTACAAACTCATTTGTTACTAGAAGGTAATGGATCTTGTCGGGAGTGATCTAAACTACCTTTTTGTGCCTGCAGCAAGAGTCACTACCAGGAAATGACATTTCGCGAACTTTAAAACCTTGTTTAATTCCACTAGATAGTTGAATACATATAACGCCTTCATATCCGACATTATGAAGCCCGGGGGAAGTGGTGTCTGGAGAATGGCAGGAGAAAATGGAGATGCCTCATGCATTATTCCCAGCTCATCTTGGCGAGAACAAAATTCATCAAGAATTTGCTGTATATATTCCAATTGTGGGATCGCTGGTTTTGGGTTGACTGGTGGTGGATTTTGTGGAACCGTTGGTCGCGAATGACCACTTTCAACAACGTTAGAATAAGCCCTTCGATCATTCTGCGTAGTAGTGATATAGTGGAAAAGATTTGTATTGGGGGCTGTTTGTCTGGAATGATATACTCTCCTTAATCTCTCCAACGCGTTAGGTCACGGGTTGTTTGCAGAGAATGAGTTATATTCTTGGGAGACAACTCTATTTTGACTTGGGTTGGGACCAACACGTTGATTATGAGCATCTCCTCGTCGTGCATCATTAGGTTGACCGTTTATTTCAACATCGTTATGTTGACGTCTTTGATTGACATTGCTAGCATATTCATTGTGCAAATTATTGCCTATGTGCTTATTGGGGTTATTATTCTGATGCATGTGGGCATGTCCCTATTGCCTTTGTTGACGGTTTTGCCTATGTATCACAAATTGGTCGTCCATAAGGGCTACAACATGTGATGAATGAGGATGTGATTATTTGTGTATCATTGTCTGGACAACATGTTGTCGATTGAGAGCCAAGACTCTTCTTTTTGTAGGAATTCTATCCAAGCATTGCACTATATTCTGAAGTGCAGTATCAAGGTTTCCTAAGAAACGTAACAGAGTAGGATTTGTTTGTGAAGTGGACGGACCATTTGTTTGTGTGATTTGGGGATTTCTTTCAGAGACTGTCCATGTGAGGTTGATATTAGCCTCATCATGCTGACTATTAAAAACTTTGCCTCTTGTATCCATCTTGTGATCACAAGTCGCGGTGATTCTTAAATAATCCTGAAAAGGGAATTGAAACGAGATCATAAAAGCCAAAACTTTATCAAGATAAGTTAGGACTTATTGAACAGAGCTGTAATTTTGTCAAGAAAGGTTGAGTTTGTTTAACGAACATTGAAGCTTATTAGGAAATGCTTAAACTTTTTGGCGGAAAGCTTAAAATTACTGGAAAGGATAAGAGCTCGACGAGGCCCTCCTTCTAGCGCTAAAAATGTTGATACATCATAAATACACTCATAACAACCCCACGTGTGAGTTCGTTACAATTCCCACATGCTTGATTAGTTGGTGTCAAAATCATGCATCAACAATATATATTAAGGTTTTGCAAAAGTATAATAAAGCTGAGAAAATTTAGATATGCTTCAAGATTCTTTTGGGTGGTCTATTTTTGCTTGATCTATGTTTGGCTCCGTAACTGCAGTGTCTAATTTTTTATCACTTCCTCTACCTACAATCATATACAATGAATTTATAGATAATCAAAAAATCAAAATCAAAATCAAAACTGATCTAACTGATTTCTTGAAGTTTAAACTGGGAAAATGTAAAACGACAATTAGTACTGAATTATACTCTGATCTCTCAAAGAGGTGTACAATTTTTTACGGTAGAATCAGAACTGACAGCCACCCGGGGTGTCAATTCTGATTCCAAATTTGGTAGAACCGGTATTGTGCAGTTTCGGTTTCGGTGCCACCACTTCAAGAACCGAAACTGGAACTGGAACCAAAATTAGGACTAAATTGAAATTTTAGAAAAATATTGGGACCCTTTTTGAAATTTTACGATTCAATTGAATAGTGGAGGGTGTATTTGTAATTTTCACAAGGTAAATTTGGGCCAAATTTTTTTTTAAATTTTTATTTGTAATTTACTAGGCCCAATATTTTTTTGTTGTCAAATAGTTGGGGTGTATTTATAATTTTCACAAGGTATATTTGTCATTTTTGTGAACAATAGGGATGTATAATTGTCCCTAGTACTCGGAACCGAAACCTCTATTTTAGGTTTCAGTTTTAGGCATTTAGGAATCGGAACCGATTGGTTCTTGTTCCAAATCCTAGAAATCGGTCGGTTCCAGTTCCAAATCCTAGGAATCGGTCGATTCCAGTTCCAACAGTTTGGGTCGGGTACTTGGACCCACTCACCGCTATTCTCTCATCACCACGTGATCCACGAAATGCACGTCAATTTCAAATAGCTACATTCAACCAAATAGTCGTAGCTTGTCTACAACAAGTTGATCTCTTTATAATTGAAAAGCAGTTGGAACTGACATTTCAGAATTACTCTTGGAGGTTAACTAATTCTAATAGCCACAAGCCATGAAGTTAGTTCAAGAAAATGAAAACATTAATGCGGCTTCAATTTAGTTCAAGAAAATGAAAACATTTATGCAACTTATAAAGTAGCCAAGATGAGATTTTTTAAAGTCATTCCAACCACATTGAATTAAATGAAATGAAGCATATATTAATTTTAATTGTTATAAAAAAATCATATTATATATATTATTATGAAGATTAATACATGGAGATTACCTTATATATATATATATATATATATATATATATATACCAGATGAACAAAATCTTCAGCTTGTTCAGCCTCTTTTACAAAATTTCCAGCTTGATTTTTAACAGTCTCGACAACTTCTTTGAGATACGTATCATCAGGAAGTTTATCTGCAACTTCTTCAGCCACCTTCTCAATTTCCTTGGCTGATTCTTCCACAACTTTTGTCACACAGTCCACAGTATCTTTACCTGATAACACACATATTTCAACACAAGTTTAAGCTAATGCGAAGAAATTAACAATAAATACATATAATCTATTTTTATTTAATAACGATATATTTACTTAATACATTCGATTTATATTAACTTTTAAGAGCCAATATCAATGGCCCCAATTTGTGCCTCAAAGAAGGCACAATTATAGACAATATTATAACAATCATCCACATTTTCCTACAATACAACGAAAAGGGTTTCATTTTAATTAATTATCAAAAACAATATTTCTTGTTGCTACAACCATAAGAAGGAACTAATGAAAATAAATATCACCATGGGAAGAGTCAGTGTGTGGGCAAAGCTGGAGTCTAGTGAACTGTTTTCTGATGTTTTTTCTTGCCCTTTGATGCTGCCATTATGGCACCATTGATTCAGAAGATGTTAGGACTCTAAGTATTATGTTTTTGTTTAACTTTTAGTTGGTTGTTTTCCTTTAGCAATAAGGACAGAGGTAGTTCGAGTGTGGAAAGATTGTTGTCCAATTTGTTTTCCAGATTTATTTAAATTGTCTTTCAATTCATTTTAAGTCAAATAAGTAATTTACCCCACTCCCATTCCTTCAAAGAGAAGAAGATGGCTGGTATAAATTGGTGCAGTAGGTTGTAGTAAGGATCATGCTTATTGATTATTAAAGCTTTGGCTTATTGAGGAGGTAGTTTCCCTCGAAGTAAACTTTATTAACTCTTTTCTCAATTATTGTTCTGTTAAGGCATTGCAAAAATAGGAAAAAGAAACCCTTCTAAAGGCCATCACGAGTTACGTTCATTGTGCCGAGGTAATGTGCTTAGCCTATGGGATCAAGCCCTTACTTACATAAGGCGGTCCAGTTGAACACATAACAGATTGGTATCAAAGCCAGGCAGGGCTGAGCAACAGTTAGATTGTCTAGAGTCTGAAATAAGCAATCTGAAAGAGGAGCAAGGACAAAAATTCAAGGAGATGATGGACCAAAATTGTGATAACATTAATAAAAGGGAATTTTCTACATCGTGTAATTTGTATTTCATTATATGTTGTAATGTATGTCCTTAGAATGGTAGAATCGTGAGGAGGGTATCGAATGTTTAAAATCTTGATAGTCAGGACCCTATGAGAATATATGGTGGTCGTTCTGGAAACGTCTGTAGCCCTAATATTATTCTGACCAAGGGAATAGATAATACGGTAAGATTATCATCGGATTGAATGATCATGTCAAAAGGCAGTGACAGATCTCACTTGTCAAAGTTGTTTGGTGATGACCTGGTGAGACACATGGGTGCTTGCTTTACAAGCAACTTCACTGGACTGACCCACCATAGGATTCCATATAGATGGTAACCCTAGTATCTATGAAATAAATCTTCTAACGGATGGTGGTGCATGTGATCCTTAGACTTGAGATCACCGGAGTGCGGTGTATAATTATTGGTGTGATTTAATGCTAGCCTAACATAATCCTATTTAGGGTTATCAATACGGTGGCGATTGGTTACACTGAGAAGTATATTATGGCTATGGTGGATCGAAAAATGATTCATCACTCCTGGTTACAGGAGAATTTATCTTGGAAGGTAATTCGATAAATGACAATGACCTCAAATCTGTGGCCACAATGGGATTGTGTTGTAGCTCAAATCCAATTTTACTTGGTCATTGATCCGATAACCGAATGTGAAAATATCAAGGTGTTATATATTGAAGTTGATACTATTTATATACTTCAAACCTTGATGAGATAAAAGAAGATGAAATGATTGGATTGCACAGTAATCATACTGTTGAAAGGTTGTTTTCGGTGAATTTTTATTTATTGGGAACAATGATGCCTTGCTAGATGTCAATTTTGGTTTGTGTACAGAGAACTAATTAGTTGATGTTAAATACGATTTCATTCACTGCCAATATAATAAAGAGTCTACGGGTCACACACATAAATGATACTTTGATAAAAGATGATGAAAGAATTGGATTACACAGTAACCATATTGTTAAAAAGTTGCGTTTTCGCTGAATATTTATTTATTGGGTAACCATGATGCCTTGCTAGTGGCCAATCTTGATTTGTGTATGGAGAACTACTTAGTTGATGCTAAATAACAATTCCGTTCACTGCCAATATAATAAAGAGCCTACAGGTTACACAAATAAAAGATAGTTTGATGAGAATGGTGATAGAAGGGTACTTTCGTCTTTTAGACAAAAAGAGTATTTTGGTAATTTTGTTGTGCGATTAAATTCGCTGAGGTTGTTGCCTAAATTTAATATTTATATTGAATTAAATTTAGCAAAATTATGTGGCATATTAATATTTATTTAATTATTGATATTTAATATGTGTATATATATTTATATATTTAATTTAATTAAAGATATTTATATATATAATATATCATCATAATTTAAATTATAATAAATATATATTTAAATACCAAAAAGGAATAAATAAATATAATGTAAATTATATTTATTTGATTATTCCTAAAAGGAATAGTGTTATTCCTAAAAGGAATTATACTAATCCATTTCCTTATTGGATTGAGATATTCCCTTGAATATAAAAAATAGAGTTTAACCTTTTTTGTGAGAGTTGAAAAATTAAGAGAAACCCTAGCCACCATTCTATCATTCACGTTTTTTAGAGAGAATTTTTTCTCTCAAATTCATTAATTCTCTTTTGTAATCCTACATAGTCTAGCAGCTTGTTGATTGTGGATTCGGATCCCTACCTTTGTGGACTTACCTAGAGTGATTCTGTTTTGGATCGAGTTGCGAAAAACGATCTAACAAATTTGAAGGAGCCACCAAATGGAGGTATCGATTTAAACATTGTATGTGGTTTATTTTATATATAACATAAACTATATGTATCAATCCTGATCTTGGCATTAAAAGGATTCATTGGATTAATTTTTTTTGTTTTATTTCGTTGCGTGATTCGACGGATTTCATAACACTGTGGTAAGCACTCGTCTCAACCCTGTCAATGGGGTTCAAATGAAAGCATCAAGCAGCCCACAAAGAAGGGAAGGTAGGTTTAACAGTTAAGCCAATCAAGCCACTCAATCAACATCAACCAACACCTATCTTCCAAAAGTGGTGAAGTTGGATTTTCCAAGGTTCAATGAGGCAGAAGATCCTACCAGTTGGGTTTACAGAGCAGATCAATTTTTCGATTTCCATCAAACTCTGCAAGAGGAACATGTTCCTCTTGCTTCCTTCAATTTGGAAAGGGATGCCCAGTTGTGGTATCAACTTATGAGAGATGAGCAAGAGATTGTGTCATGGAAATCGTTCAAGGAAGTGCTTCATGTAAGGTATGGTCCAACTCAAAATCAAGATTTTTTTCGGAGGCTTAACCAAGTTACAACAAACGGGGTTGGTAGAGGATTATCAAACATAGTTTGAGATACTGTTAATTTGAGTGGGACGACTAACGACGTAGCAACAATTGGGATGTTTTGTGAGTGGTCTACAAGAAGGAATTAAGGTGGATGTTCAAGCCGCTAAGCTTGTGACTCTGGCAACCACTATAGGCATTGCCCTACTTTATGAAGCACATAGCCTAGCAGCCAGAAGAATGGTCACACATGATTCATAAGACCCTAATACAAGTACATAGCCTAACCTCGGCTAAGCTAGTTGAACGGTGAACCAAGGGATCATTTTATAACTGCAACAAGAAGTTCCGCCTAGGTCATTGTTCAAAAAATTATTCCTCACTAAAGGAAATTGGTCTGATGATGAAGAAGAAGAGTTTTCCGCAAATGAAGTCGACCATTCCATGAAGAAGTAGTACCAGTGCTGAACTCAGGCGGGTCCTAGAAGTTTTCCTTGAGGACAGGGGAAACTTTTAAGGGCGGGGGGATGTTAGGACTCTTTAAGTATTAGGATTTTTTTTTTAACTTTTAGTTGGTTGTTTTCCTTTAGCAATAAGGACACGTGCAGTCCGAGTTTGGAAGGATTATTGTCCAAATTGTTTTCCAGTTTTATTTAAATTGTCTTCCAATTCAATTCAAGTCAAAACCCACTCCCATTCCTTAAAGGAGGAGAAGGCTGGTATAAATACATGCAGTAGGTTATAATAGGGTTCATGCTTATTAGTCAATAAAGCTTTGGCTTATTAAGGAGGTAGTTTCCCTCAAAATAAACTTTATCAACTCTCCTCAATTATTGTTTTGTTGAGGCATTGCAAAAAATAGGGAAAAGAAACCTGTTGATGGGTAAAATTACGTTGCCAACGAACTAGTTACGATCTGGTCATTGCAACCTGAGCGTATTCAAGTTGATTTTAAATTAGTTACTGGTGAAGACGATCCGATTCTTTAGTTCGTTAATTAATGACTTATAAAATAAATGAGACAGGTTTTTATAGTGGTTCAGAGACTGAATAGCGAACTTTTACATCCACTGTTCGTTTTCATTAAATATAGAGATTACAAATTAGATCGTAGCGATCAGAACACGCGAACAGAGCAATTCTAGAGAGAGAAAGGTGTTCGGAGTGTCTAGTCAATTTTCTTGTGAGAGAAATGAGTTAGAGCTTCTGAGATCCCCCAAAACGTTGAAGCATAGTTTATATTAATCAATATTTTTGTATTAGCAGTCTAATGCATAATAAAAGGGAAAAAAAAAGAACATTTTAAAGAATTATACAGTTTTACATATTTTCACTTAATTTAGTTATTTTACATTTCAATGTTATTCTGAGTATATTTAATAACTATAGGGGCATTTTTGGGTTTTTACATGACTATCTAATTTTTCTATTGTCAAAAAATCAAAGTCTAACTACCCAAAAAAAAAAAAAATCAAAAGTCAAAGGTTTAAGGGTGAGAATTTGGAATAAATGATAGTAGTTGTGAGAACTTGGAAAATTGCTATAGTTTGGGTAGGAATAAGTTATTTCCTCTATATATTAATAAAATAGAGTTTATTCATGAAAATGGTAGGCTTGTTTTTTTAATTTTTATGTAAAAACTTACTTGAGAGCCTTGTGTTTAGCATAAAACTTGCTTGGGGCGATGTTGATTATACATCCTGCTTGATATGCAAACGAGGGGAATTGGGGATTAGTCACTGGGTTATGATATGAAGTGGGAAATTCTTCAGAGGATTTGTAGTGAAGATGATTGTGAAAACTGATCAGGATTGACATGATTGATGACTGTCGGCTGCTAAGTGTAAATCAAATTAATCAAGTGGGAGATTTAACAATAAAAAGAGGGAGCTGAAATGGCTGATGATTGAATTATATTTGCATGTAACAGGAGAAGTGATAGGTTCTGTTTGGTGTTTTCCCTTCACATCAAAAGTTTGATACATGGAAATTAAGAGCTTTGCTAAATACATCCAGAAAAGTTGTTGTAAAGAGAAAGGGATTAAGCAAGAAACGGTTTCAAGTAAATTTTGCTTAAAGATTAAAATTAGGATCCTTTAGAAGAAGTTTTGATTAGATATTGAGTGTATATATCTTAGGTAATTAAGGAAGTGAAGAAAACAAGGTGGGAAATTAGGCTAATTGTGGGAATTTTAAATAATTAAATGATCCCCAATAATATTGAAAGACTTTATTTAACAAATAAGGATCTAGGTTACTTTAAGTAGGAGATTATATTATATTTTAATAAAAAAAATATTATATTTTTTAACATTTTATAATACTAATAAATTGTGACTGAAATTTCTTATCGCACTTGGACACTGCTACTACGTGTTGGTGGCAGAAAACCAACACCGGTAAAAGCCCTTTATCGGCTGTGCTTCCAACTGTTTTTCATGTTTTACTACCCACCACCAGCATCAAAAGAAGAGCCTCAAGACTTGAATGAGAAGAGATTTCAAGTAGTGAATCCACTTCCACTATTCTTTCACTTGTATCTATTTTAGTTTTAACTTTCCCTCTTTATTAGACTTATTTATTGGGTTTGCTAATTCAAAGAAATATTTTATTGAGGTATCTTTCCATCCGAATTAAAAAAGAAGAATTTAACTATAATATTATATTTTATATTAAATATAAAATAACTAACATCTTAAAAATTAGAGTAATATTATATTTATATCATTATCATATGTTATTATGTGATAAAATATGATTAGATAAAAATTTATTTTTAATTTAAAATTAACTAATTATCTTATACCATATAATGATAAAAGAGAAATGATGCAAACCTAATATTATTATAAAAATTAAGCTCATTTCTTGCTCATACAGACATGCCTTAGTCATTAATTACAATAATCCAATTGTGAAAAAAATTAATAAATAAAATAGCTAATTAAGTCATAAAATATAGTTCAACCAATTTGTTTTAATCGTTTACTAGTATATTAAATGAACCATAAACAACTCAAAAAATGTAACATTTAATATTTGTCAAAAGTTAAACATTGGATAAAAATAAATCAATAATTGTAATTTGAATGTTATAGGCTTCAGAAAAAAATGATTTCAAGAAGCATAAATTGCGCCAAGAAAGGTTGGGTTCATCTCAAAGTGTGGTACGTGTATCACGTTTTACTCTTTTCTTCTTTATGCATCAAACTTTTTCTAATAGAAAAATCCAAATTCAAATTCATGTAAGAAAATAATGTCACCTTTTAGTATTTGACACTTCAGTCAGTCTTGGATAGTCCAAACTAATTTAATTATTTAAAATTTTCAAAAAATTTAATTTATTCATTAAATATCATTAATATCCTTACAATATATATATATATATATAACAAATGAATGGATGGTCTTCAGGAGAGTAATAAAAGTATTTGAGACTTCAGTCAGTCTTGGATAGTCCAAACTAATTTAATTATTTAAAATTTTCAAAAACTTTAATTTATTCATTAAATATCATTAATATCCTTACAATATATATATATAACAAATGAATGGATGGTCTTCAGGAGAGTAATTAAAAGATATGTATAATAACTAATTTTTAAAACGAAATTAAAAAAAAAATGAAAATTGCAATTACATTGGTCATTATAAACTTAATTAAAACTTTGTATATGAAGGAAACTTATAATTTTTTTCAAGAAAAAAAAAATTTTTAAGCAGAATTATTTGAAAAAAAAAAACTTAGAATTTTTTTTTTCATAGATTATTTAATTTGCTTAGCGTTTCTTTCATGTTTAATGTTTTATAGCAATAATATGAGAAAAAAATTCGACAATCTTGTCCGAAAATATTCCCATATCCTAAATGATAATTTTTTTTGAGTGATATTTTCTTATGATAAGTAATATCGTTATATCACTTTCACTTTGGAAAAGAAAACTTGAAATAAATCTTAAAAATATAGCATGCAAAAGTCGCTCTTACGCCAAACACATGTGTTTTAATTATCGTAATACTTGATAATTTAAAAAATAATTATCATAATATTTAATTTTAAAGTAAAAATAATGTGATACATTTACAACTCGTGTGGTGTTATGTTATTTACCTCCATCTCTTTGTTTACTACTTAAAGTTTGATCCATCTCTAAAATAAGAGTTTATTACAATTTCCTCCCCCCATGAAATATCAAACTCTCCTCATGTATATGAAATAACAATTTAAGATTTATTTCATTTTTCCGCTTATGAGATCATTTAATAGTAAATTACTATTAAGGGGTGTTTGAGAATTTCATAAAGGTGTTATTAATACGTACTTTGTGAATGGCTCTAATGCTAAAGGGAAAATAAAATAAACCCTAATAATTTACCTTTGTTAATACTATTATATTAAACAGTTGATACCGTAAAGAAGTAATATATATATATATGTAAAATGATATTTTATATCATGATTAAAAAAATATTTTAATTTTAATTAAAAAATAACTTTATAAATTTATAGTAATGCTACAGACACCGATATTTAGTACCGAAAATTTACACCGAAGGACGTGGATTCGCCCACATCAGAATCAATGAGAGACCGCTCAGTATTTAAGAACCCCGGTTCAAAATTTTGAACGCCTGTTAAAAATTCTGAACGGCAGTCCAAAATTTCGGACGTCGGTGTCAAAAATTGCTAATAAAATTTGGGTATAATTAAAAAAAAAATTAATGCTGATTTTATTGGACCGGCGTCCCAAATTTTGGACACCCGTCCAATACAAAAGGACACCGATTTCAAATTTTGAACGGGTGTCCTTATTTTTACAATACTTTTTTTTTAAATATGTATTATTGCTCATGAATGGGGGTCCAATTTTTAGGACCCCTGTCCATGAACATGTAGCATTTAATTTTATTTTCGAATTTTGAAAAAATTGTTTTTAAAAACTAAATAAGATTAAATGAAGGGCTAAGATGTTTTTTAAAAACAAAATAAGATATATGGATGGCCTAAAAATTATTTTGTAACTGAAACTTTATAGTTTCATATTCTTTATAACTTTATAAAATAAGATGTTTTTTAAAAAACAAAATAAGATAAAAGGTATCATACACAATATTTTGTAACTGAAACTTTATAGTTTATATTCCTTATAACTTCTCAACTTTTCAGGCAGTTTCTTCATTATATGTCACAAACACCACCTATGTCTTGTACCGGGCAAAACAATCTCAAATTTTAGGCCATCCATTTATCTTATTTTGTTTTTTAAAAAACATCTTAGCCCATCATTTAATTTTATTTAGTGTTTAAAAAAAAATTTCACAATTCGGAAATAAAATTAAATGCTACATGTTCATGGACAGGGGTCAAAAATTGGACCCCCATCCATGAGTAATAATACATATTTTAAAAGAAAATATTGTAAAAATAATGACACCCGTTTAAAATTTGGAACCGGTATCCTTTTGTATTGGACGGGTGTCCAAAATTTAGGACGCCCGTCCAATAAATTCAGCATTAATTTTTTTTTTTTAATTACCCAAATTTTATTAACAATTTTTGACACCAGCATCCGAAATTTTAGACTGCCGTTCAGAATTTTTAACAGGCGTCCAAAATTTTAAGCCGGGGTTCTTAAATACTGAGCTGTCTCTCATTGATTCTGATGTAGACGAATCCACGTCCTTCGGTGCAAATTTTTGATACTAAATATCGGTGTCTGTAACATTACTGTATCATAATTAGATTAGATTAGGTTAAATTAGAAAATCAAAATATGTGGCTACTAAAAGCCATAGCTTCTTGAAGATTTGAAATTTCAATTTAATGGACCATGCATTACCAAAATCAGTTCATGAATGGA
>WYDK02041278.1:0-37280 GCA_009867345.2 Toxicodendron radicans | reverse complement strand
TGGGGGGGAGCAGAGATATTATCCAAAACCAAAGGGAGTTTTTTGCGTTTTGTTATACCTTAAGGGTTTAGATAATATTTCAAAATTTATATTTATTAAGAATAATAGTATATTAGGTAATCTAATTTATGTGGGTTTTTTTTTTTAGAAGTTATGGAATTTAATTTTTTTATGGATTGGATAACTAAATCAAATCCATTATCCACAAAAATCCAATCCACCCCAATCCATTCTTAAAATTATAAAAATGGATTAGGTTGGAATGTAATCCAAATCCACATTTTTACCACCATACAACAATCATGGTTATGGCATAACTAGTTCCTCCAAATAATGGAAAGTAATAAATTCGTTATTCTTCTAATGGGATAGATATTCTTGCCAGCACTTACAATCTACCTATCTTCAGTTGCACTTTGAGGGTAATCAAATGAACAAAAAAAGAAAGAGAAAAAAGAAACAAAACTAATTGCCTAGGTAGACCGTTGGCTTCAAAATACACAAAAGAGATGCAATCCCATCAATAATCAACGCAGCGAGAAGCCAGAAAGTGTCGTGTCACATGCAGAAAGGGTCTGTTGTTGAAGACTCATTAGGGAGAACAATTCTACCCACTGAAAATGGTGGTTGTCTTGGTTCATCAGGAAGAGCTATTGATTGACTGCCCAAAAGAGCCACAACCGATGACATGGTTGGCCTGATTTCAGGATCTTCCTGCACGCACAACAGCCCAATATGTATGCATCTCATCACTTCAGGCGTCGAACATGACTCCATCAATACAGGGTCTACAAATTCCAATTCTTTTCCTTCATTCCACAATTGCCATGCCTGATGCCAAAGAAAATTTCCCTTATGTTATCCCTTTTTAAACGAAACTTACATGGAGGAAAATTATATATTTTAACATATATGTCAGCTTACATATGCAAGGAGTGTTTGAGCATGTCCTGTAAGATAGAAGCGGCTATTTCTTTTACCGCTTATGATCTCAAGCATTACAACACCAAAACTAAAAACATCAGATTTGACTGAGAATAGTCCCTCCATTGCATATTCTGGAGCCATGTAACCACTGTTTCAAATGTTAGTTTAGGTGGTTATTTAACATCTAAAAACTTGAAAAGATTACTTGGCAAAAAAATGTTAAAAAATATAAAGAGACATCGATAGATAAGAAGCATACTATGTTCCAACTACCCTCCTAGTCTGAACTGAATTCTGATTTTCACAAAAAATCCTTGCCATACCAAAATCTGAAATCTTGGCAATCATCTCTTTGTCCAGCAATACATTGCTTAGCTTTAGATCCCGGTGAATGATTTTAAGCCTAGAATCTTCATGAAGGTAAAGAAGTCCTCTGGCAATTCCACCAATAATATTGTAGCACATCTTCCAATCAAGTTGTGACCGTCTCTCAGAATCTGAAATTTATACCAAATAAGGAAATAATTAAGTACTCGTAACAAAGTACTTATAAACCCATGCTAAGGTGGAAGCGATAACAGACCAAAGATAAAGAGGTCAAGACTTTTGTTAGACATGTACTCATATATAAGCAGTTTTTCCTCTTCCTCTATTCCACATCCCAGTAGTCTTACAAGGTTTCTATGTTGAAGTTTTGCAATTACTATGATTTCATTCTTGAACTCATCTAGACCTTGCCATGATCTCCTTGACAACCTTTTAACTGCTACTTCCTTCCCATTTGGTAACACACCCTGAAAGATCCAAAGTCAGATGCAAATTCAGGCCTATGATATTTAAAAACATTAGAGATATAATGAATTTAAGAATATAGTACGTTACCTTGTAGACAGTGCCAAACCCACCTTTTCCAAGCTTATTTGAATCAGAAAAGTCATCTGTAGCTGCCTTTATAATAGCCAGATGCAAGAAGGGTAATTCCTCAGAACTAAGTAAGTCACCATCTTGTGTTAGCGTGTCTGATGTTGGTCTTGCCAATTCATGAAGCAAAGCATGTTGGCTTCTTTCCTCATCTGCATAACAATTAAAGTCTTAGTCGTCTTCAAGTTTGATATGTAAACTACTTTTGGATGCAATTTTAATGATTTCACCTTCTTGTCCTCCTTTCTTGCACCGGAGATAGACACCATGTGACACGATGAGTACAGCTATTAAAAATGCCACTATGCAGGCAACTGCCGCAACCATCCCAATCTTCCATTTTCCTCCTGCTTTCAATTCAAATTCACCATAAAAACTGATCAAAACATGAACACCAGTTACTTCAAGTGAATAAATCTGAGCAAGAAAACAGTACAATACAAGATGCAGAACATGCAGCTCAAGATTTATGACATTTTGTGATCAAATACTACAAGAAAAGCTTCAATTACGTCCCTGGACTAATAAATCCTAAAGAAATTTCAATTAATTTCATTATAATTAAATCATGATCATAATGTCTTGATTAAAAAAAATTATCGATTAAAAAAAAGGGCATTATACGATATTATTTTTCTTAATCAAAAGAGAGAAGCGATTAAATGTCCTTACCTGACGTAGAAGGGTATTTGAATAACATACTTGAAGCATTATAGAAGCGGGATAGTTTAAACCTTACATTGCAGTTCCTACTGAACACAATCCCACCTTCACGACCACGGCAACATGATTTAAGATCTCCCAAAATGGAGTTTAAACAACTGCTGCACGCACTTACAGTTATGTCCCTGGTACACTGTACAAGCCCATATATAGTGCTTTTCGAATATTTAATTTCCCCTACTGCAAACATGTTTTTTGATGAATTTGATGAAGCTTCAGTTGAGAGCTTATTCATTAAATACATCAAAAATTTTTGAAAATGATCAGGATTTGAAACACTTTTTTCCTGATTATTGATGTCTGGGAACTTTCCAGTATAAACCATCAGCTTAAAGAAATTTTGGAATGAATAGTGTATTTGACATAATTCGTACCATATAATCTTTTCTTCAGTTTTGCATCCATTTATGATTTCCTGGCTTGCATTTTCAATGCAATTTTTACAAACTGTGGTGTTGACATCCCCTCGACAAAGGGCCTGCCCATAAACTCTATTAGCTTCATCTCCAGAAACATTATTGTAAAATCCTGTTGGTGAAGTATTGGAAGGTAATGTTTGAAGAAGTAGCTTGAGGTTAAGTTCAAACGTGCTACCATGTGTGTAGTCATCACCGGAGCAAAATATAGAGAGAGGATCTGCATCAGTAATGATACAAAGCATGAAAAATGGTATAGTTAGGAAAAGTATAGCTGAAAGTAGATTGACCATCTCTCTATTCAGGAAACAAATTGGATCACTATATTATCCGAAGAGCTGTAAAGGCTGAACAATAAGATCTTAATCGTCAATAGCTCCATGCCTCCATGAGTGAATTCAAAAGAGTTAGGAAAGGGAGAGTGGGTCAGGCAAGAAAGTATGCTGAGAGTAACATGCGGAACAATTTTCCAATAATTTTTTGGTTTCCTCTACTTACTTTAGTTTCATATCTTTGAAGAATATTCAAGGAGGATTTTAGATATAAAGATATAAAGCAATGATAATTGTTATGTGTAAAATTAGATTAAAAGATGATGACATAATGCGACCAATCCGAGACACTTGTAAGCCATTACAAATGGCAACGTATAGAAGTCAATTGCATAATAGTTATCGAATACTATCTAAAAAGTAAATTACAACTGTTCCAAGGTTCAAGAATATTCTGGTTAGACAAGTGGAAACCTATGAAAGTTTCTGGCTTACCACGTGACATCTTAAGATATTTTCTTATAAAAACAGATATTTCATTCGAAAAAATGACTAACCTAGACATACTCAAAATATCTCACAAATATCTCATGTTCTATCTCTTTTAATTCATATCGTTGGCGATGTCATTTGTAAACCTTCATAAATACGAAAACAGTGGACGTAAAAGTTGTTTTTAAACCTTTGAACCACTTTAAAAAGTTGTCTTGTGTCTCATATATTTATTTCATTCTGTTAACTACATTAAGGTTATTAAGAAAGCCCAAAACCATAAAAGTGTATGTGTTTATTTTTAACGATATCCACGTCTTGTTTTCTTTGGTAAAAAATCATATATCAACAATAATCTTGTTCTAAAATTTCGTAACTTTAGTTAATGAATATTATCATCTTATGTTTGTATGAAATCGTATCCATATAATCTAGGGGGAAGGATTGGTTAATTGATTTAGCTTTGTGGATTGACTTAGGAGCCTTCATGCTTAATATCCAGCAGTTATATATGTTTTCCTTTTTTTTTTTTTTTTTTTTTTTTTTTTTGACTATTCTACTTGAACGATAAGTTATGAAATTCCTTGATGGTTCCTGGTACTTGGTGTAGAATATGGAGTGGGATTAAGACATTTGTTTTCCTTCTCTTTTCTTTTTTTCTTTTTTTCCATTATTCTACTTGAACATATAAGTTATGAAATTTCTCGATAGTTTCTGGTACTTGGCCTAGAATGTGGAGTGGGACTAAGACATTAAGTACTTGATATGACATAAATAAACTCCTCAACTGGAATTTATTTTAGTTGCATATATAGTTCAAGAACAAATCTTGAAATTCTCCATTCGCCATGAACCTCCAGATTAAGCTTTAACAATTAGACTTATCTCAATATGAAACAGGTATGTGTATATCATACTCTTTTTGAACCAATGAACCAACCATAGACCAAGAAGCATGATGGCTCAGCATTCTTCATTGAGAAAATCTAATGGCCAAGAACAACTAAACAAGTTTAGTATCAATAATATTGTTGATAGGATTTCATTGGTTGCAAGTTATTTTATTGTCACATTTCATTATCATTATCATTAATTCCACGAGTTTTTAGTTGATAAACTGGTCAATTGAATCAACATCAATATATTTATTGTTTGCATCATTTTCACATAAATTTCAAAATACTACTAACATTACTGGCTCAGCGTTATTATCAGCTTTGAATAAGAGACGTAGTTTGAATTTCCTTTTGTCCGAGAAATTAATATCCAAGTTTGCAAGTGGTAAAAAAGACAAGGACGGCTTAATCAATTTCTTGACAATCAAACTTTGAAATGCAAAGAAACTTCCTTACAGGAAAGTTGGATGATGGACTTTTAAGTCATTTTGTGCTGATATTTCTTGAGATATTTTTCAAAACAAATTATTTTTCAATTCAGTCCCCAAAAATGGATTTATATGTCTAAAACTAAAATCAAATACCATTCACAAAAGGTGTATTTTCCAATCGTAAATATTAAGTAAAAATGTTTTTAATATATAGGCATATATAATATTGCAGTTTCGACTAAAATCGGGACCTTTTAAAAAATATGAAAATTATAAAATAAATATGATATTAATCCCACGAAAATAAATTCATGTAAATGGATTTTAATTAGAATAAAAGAACCTAGACGTTCTTTGAAAATAAATAAAAGTAAAATAAAACAAATACTGAAGTAGCATACTACAAAAGTTGAATTTCAGGAAAGATATAATTATAAAATATATAATATTTGGATTAAAATTATGAAATTTGAAATTGTAGCTTTTGAGGATTTTTAATGAATTTTAAAAACATAAAATCATGAAAAATTAAAATTTCAAAAACACCTAAAAAAAGGTTTCAAAATCCCAATGATCTTAATCATGAAAAATATTTGGATTAAAATTATGAAATTAAATTTGTACTCTTTTATTAAAATCAAAGTATCCAAGGCCTAATTTAAAGTAACGTTTCAATTTTAATCATCTTATTGGCCTTTATGAATTGTCACACTCAAATAATTCTCCATTAAATTGGCGTCTCCAAAAAAAGGTTTAAGAGAAGAGTGGATTTATTGACACCCCACTGGCCACTAAGTCCCACTTTTTAATAAATTTTATAAGGACAAATTTATCCTTATATTAAATTATTAAAACTAATATTATCTCATATTCTTTACAAATACTTTTGAGATCTCACTATTATCTCATAAACCTTAACTTTTTTTATGATATTCAAATCATTCTTCGAATAAAAAAATAATTTAATGAAAGAAGGAGATTTACAATAGAATATATCATGTTATAAGTAATACAAAGTTGTAAGTTTTTAATCGTTTCATATATAATTTTTTTTTTTCAAAGTATTTGTGGTTATTATAATTTATATATTTTTTGTGTGGTTTGACTATATTATATTATTGAGATTATTTGTAAGGATTTTATTAAGCTTTAATTTTTTCTAAACTTTCATTTAGTTATCTAAAACTTTATCTTAGGAATAACGATGGTGGGTATATATAACATAAATAAAGAGAGTGAAATGTTAACTCTTTAAAAAAAAAAAAAAAAAAAATTGGAATGAAGGGTATTTATGAAATTTATGGGGTGTTATAAGAAAAAAACATTAATTTTAAAATTTTGAAATGTTATGTCTTAAGAAATGGGTTGTTCTAAAGTGCCCAATGACTTTGAAACTTCTTTTATTTAGGTGACTTTTGGATTAGGTCCACTTCGGCCTTAATGGGTACAAAAGTAGACATCAATAACAACAAAAAAGGAGCCAGGACCAGCAATTGCTATTCTGAGTACGCATTGACAACGGGACCACAAAAACAATAATTTCCAGGAGCCAGCCTATACTTGCCTGTAGGGACTCAGGTCCACATTAACAATTTCCTCCGTGAAAGTAATATTTATTTATAGCAATTGTCTTATTGTCTTCTGCCCAATTTGAACTTTGTTTTTCCTTTCCCTTTTCATATATGCAATGAGTTTTAGAACTTAATTAGAATTCATTAGTAAATTTTAGATAAGAAAGCTTAAAGAACTAAAACAATCTGATGACACTGAAACTTTCTTTGAGATATTACAATTACACTAATAAACACTCGTAGGCATTACAGGAAAGTATAAAAGTATGTATGTATAACAATGTACTGGACCAGGCACTTGTGCATTTTAAAGCACTTGGCTAATTAATTACTCTTTCACCTAGGCAAAATATCAGAAATTGTTAAGCAATTATAAGAGCTATTAGTATCTTTCATATTATAAAGATCAGTAAATCTTCCCACTGAGAAGGCAGGTCTTTCAGGTTGTCGAAGAGTCATGCTTTCCCCTTTCAGCATTACAACAACAGAAGACATTGTCGGCCTGTCAAAAGGATTCTCTTGAACGCACAACAAACCAATATTCAAGTATCTTAAAAATTCATCAGGATCACTTTTATCAGTCAGTAATGGATCCATTAAAGCCAATGCATTTCCTTCATTCCATTGTTGCCATGCCTGCATTATCATTTTGGTTTATATTATTAACGATGTTATCAATAGTAACACCTTAATTGATATAAATTGCAGAGTAAATAAATTTACATGTGCTAGGAGACTAGAAGCATTTTTTGAATTATGTAAGCCTGCGTTCCTCCTTCCGCTAATAATCTCAAGCAAGAGCACTCCAAAGCTAAAAACATCAGACTTAATTGAATACAATCCCTCCATAGCATATTCTGGAGCCATGTAACCGCTACTCCCCAACAAAAATCATTATCACAAAATAATAATAAGTCAGACATTAGCATCTCTCTCATGATCCATGTGTTTTTACATATCAAATAATTTTTTAGAGTAAAATATTAGAAAGGTTTAATTAGTACTTACTACGTTCCAACTATTCTTGCCGTATTAGTTTCTCCTTCACTACCTGCAAAGATTCTGGCCATTCCAAAGTCTGAGATCTTCGGATTCATGTCAGTGTCCAACAACACATTGCTAGCTTTTAAGTCCCTGTGAATGATTCTGAGTCGAGAATCTTCATGAAGATAAAGAATTCCCTTTGCAATTCCATTGACAATATTAAGCCGTTTTCTCCAACTGAATTGAGCACGTTTTCTTGGATCTACCAATTAAATATTGTTTCCATTAAGTGATCGAATTGAGAAGCCAAACTGTAAGAATTCATCAGAAAGGGAAAAAAAGAAAAAACATACCAAAAAGGATTACATCAAGGCTGCTGTTTGGCATAAATTCGTAGACAAGCAGCTTTTCCTCTCCGTCTATACAAAAACCAAGAAGCCTAACTAGATTTTTGTGTTGTAGTTTCAGTATGAGTAGCACTTCATTTGTGAATTCCTCAGTACCCTGCTCAGAACAGCTGGAAAGCCTTTTCACTGCTACTTCCTTTCCATCACCTAAAGTACCCTGAAAAAGCATCTTCCTTCCATTAATTGAACAATCTATATCAATTTTGACCTAATTCCATGGTTCAAATTTTTTGTTTTCTTTTCTTAGACTTATATTATATATGCTATTACCTTGTAAACAGGACCAAAACCGCCTTGTCCTAGCATATTTGCATCTGAAAATTTATTAGTTGCTACTAGTAAGGTTTCCAGATTAATATAAAATTCCTCTGCTTTTAGACGACTAATTGTCCCCTGAATATGTTGATAAAAGTCTGTTCCGTTGTGGTCACCAGTATTAGGAGATTTAACTTGCATATTAACCTCACCCTTCCCTGAAACACATAAATAATTAAAAATGATGAGCTGAAAAGAAGGTGATCCCAAAAAGAAAACAGAATATTGAACTTGTTTAGATAACATTCCAAGCATCATCTTTACTTTTCCGACTCCAGTTTTTTGTTGCAATACAGTAGATAGAGAAAGCCAAGAGAGCCAACAATGTAAGTAGTACCAACACAATTGCCAGAATAAGCATCCATCTCTTCCTTTGCTTGCCTGCATTTGAATGGATAAATTCAAATCCCGTTTTTTAATTCATCAAGCACCACTATTGAAAAGCAATTTTCATGTCAGTCAACAGTCCTTACCTTTCCCACTCGCTTTACTGCCATCCGGTACACCTTCATAGAAGGCATATAACTCGTACCTCAAATAGCAACTACGACTAAGAAGCCGTGCTCCTAGTGCAAAATAGCAGCAAGATGAAATATGTGCAATAGCAGTCTGGAGACATTTATTACAATCATCAGCAGATAAATCTGTAGTGCACTGAACAAGAGCATATAAGGTATCCGTATCTGTAAAGGACACATGTCCAGTAACATACATCTGTGTTGAAGGATTAAAAGCTGCTTCCTGTGTGAGATCTTTTAGAATATTGTTAACAGCATATCTGTATCTTTCTGGTTCCGATATATTTAAGGGGTTATATTGGTTCAAGTTTCCTGTGACGTCCAATCTGCCTAAGAAATTTTCATTAGAGTAACGCAATTGACAGCTGTCTTCCCACACAACTGCTTCGGTTTTCCCTGGACAAACCTTGACAGCATCTTCTGCCGCAGCTTTTATGCAGATACTGCAAGCATTGTTTTGAACATAGTTGACACACATGTACTGACCATAAACTCTATCAGAGTTATTTCCAGAAGAGGTATTGAATAACTTTGCGACGGAAGCGTTTGAAGTAAGGGAGTTGAAGAGATTTTTGAGGTTATACTCGAATGGACTATTAGCTGAATAATTTGTAGTGTTTGGACAAAGTTTATAGGGAGGATCAGCAGGAACAAGATCATAAAAAGTGGCTGTGAGAGAATAATAAAAAAGTACTTGAATAGTTCTTGTAAAGCTTAAGAAATGAACCATTTCTTGCCTCCTGAAATGCTTGCACAATAATGCTAATGAATTATCTATATTTTGCAGCTAAATATGTGTAATACTTCTTGAACGAAACCTTAAGCAAACCATTTATTAGTTCATTGATATTTTCTTTGAAATTTTAGGAAAAAATCATGACAATGATTTTCCAAAGATCTTATTCATAAAACACCGTTGAAAAGTCAGATGTCGTGGAAATAACTGTTCTTTCTGCTTATTTACGTTCTCTTATTAGATAAAACTTCTTGTAGGAAAATTAAATAAAACGCGGTATGACTTTGACAAAATAGAGCAGCTTGAAAGGAACGGCTTCTAATTGAGATACAGGGATCAATGTGTTGATTGGAAAAGTATTACCAAGTCAATTAACGACACTGTAAGACCAGGAATTTCATAGTTACAACGTATGTAAAGGATATTCCACACTTAGGGGCGGACCCAGGGGGTTTGTGGGCCTCAAATTTAAAAAAAAAAAAATTGAAAGAAAGAGAAGATAAGAAAAAAAAAAAAAGAGAAGAGAGAGAAAAGAAGAAAAAAAAAAGGAGAAGAGAAAGAAAAGAAGAAAAAAGAGAGGAAAAAGAAAAAAGAAAAAGAGAGGAGAGGGAGCACAAATTGACGAGGAAAATGTGTTGCAACAAGTTGTTTCTTGTTGGATTTTTGTGTCGTTTGTTGAAAAATGGGTGAGTTTTTTTTTTTTTTTAAATTATGATTTTGTGGATGAAATTGTTTTGATTAGAAGCTTTAGAAAAGTTGGATGTGTGTTTTTAAGGGAACCCGATTGAATGATATGATTAATTTTAAATTGAAGACTTTTTTGGATGATTTTGATGCCATTTGTTTGGATTTTGAGAAGGTAAAAAAAAGAATTAGAAATTTTAGATCTCAATAGTAGTGTCTTTTTTATTATATATATATTATCATTAGGTAGAAGAAAAATAAATTAACAAGAATAAAATTAATGATTACAATTTAATGCATCTTCTACTTACAATATAATATTTAGAGTTATTTTAAAATTATTTAACTCGCTCAGTTACCCACATTTCTTCTCTTAACTTTCCAAGTGCTCCATCTTAAAATGCAAATGCAACTTTAATTAATAGTATTTATTTTCAACTTTTAATTATTAAATAAAATTAAAATTACCAAAAGGTTAGACAATACAATAGGATAGTGCATATTTATCATAAATTTTTTTCACATGTTTATCAACTGTTTTTGAGTTATAACTCTCTCTTGAATGTACCTATAAGAATAAAAAATACAAATTAAATTAGATTAATTAAAAATATGATTAATTTATGTTCTTAATTAAATAAATAATTAAATTAACCTCTTGTAAATATCTTATAATTTCGGAATCTGTTGGAACCTTCTCATAAAATCCAATACAAAACAATATATTGACACATATCAAAGGAGCAAACCCTCTATTAACCTTCAATGTTTTTGTCAGAGTTTGAAGAATAAGAAAGAGAAGGAAAGAGAAGCAGGAAGAAGACTGCCAGAGAATGCCAAGAATGATAAAGTTTCAGAAGTATTTTCTATGTGTATTGTATTGATTTACTCTTTGTACATAGACCTATTTATACAAAATTGTAGATACAAGTAAGGAAATACAATTATGTGATTTCAATGTAAATAGAAGGATTCTAAGAGTAGTTTACGTAATTGAGATTTGGACTAAATTGTTGCATTCCATCACTGCTTGATTTCAGCATTTTATATTTCATCACTCCCCCTCAAGCTTGTGGTTTGTATATATCATATACCCCAAGCTTGTGTAGTAAATATGAATGTTGTCTGTTGTATAAAGGGTTTTGTAAAAATATTTGTTGGTTGCTCTATGGTGCGGATGTGCATAGTTTTGATTGTCCCTTCTTAAATCTTTTCTCTGATGAAAAACAATTAAACCAATAGCCACCACAACCAAAAATTCCATATTTAAATATTTAAATAAAAAACAAGATTTAAATAAAAATTAAATCACCAATTGATACAATAATCAATCAACACAGCAATGAATTTATATATTCTTGCAACCCATCGCTCTGATACCACTGTAAGAATTTATTTAAATTATATATAGGCAGCGGAAACATAAGACAAAATTTAAATAATCCTAAAACAAGATCCGGGTGAAGAATATATATACAAAAGATTAAAAATTATGTGATTTGATTTATACCTTTGTTGGTGGCTCCTTCAATTTGATTTTTCGCTATGGATTCAATGTAGAATCGCACGTACAACGTCCACATGAAGATAATCCACCCAAGTTTGTGCTAGCTAGATTGAATGGGTAAAGGAGATTGAAGAAAAATATTTTTTTTCTTCACAAAGGGTGGGTGGCATTTTTTTTCAAGAGATGGAAATATCCTACTATTCTAAATAGGAATAGGATATCCCAAACCAAACACCTTTCCTTTATTAATATTAAATTAATTAATATTTTATTTTTATTATATCAATTAATATAATCTAAATTATATTAACATTAATAAAATAAATATAATTAATTTAATTTAAATATACTAATAAAATATAGTTAAATTAACACAATCTCACTAATTTAGTTATAAAATAAATTTGGGCAACAACCCCAGCAAATTTAATTGCACTGTGAGATTACCAAAACGTCATTTTCATCAAAATGATGAAAATACCCTTTCTCTATATTTTATGATTCATTTATTATCTTTTATGTGTGCGACTCGTAGGCTTCTCATCTTATCAACAGTGTACAGTATCGCGATTAATACCCAATTAATTGGCTCATTGAATATAGACCAATATTGGTCTTTAGCAAGACATCATGGCCACGTGATAGATTCGGATCCAGCGAAACTGAAACCTATCAACAGTATGGTTACCGTGCAATCTAATCCTTTCGTCATCTTATATCTCCTCAAGGTTTGAAGTATAGAAATAGTGTCAACTTCAACTCGGTACCTTGATGTACTCATATCCGATTGTTAGAGTGACGACCAAAATAAATTAGATTTTAGCATCAACTCAATTCCATTGTGACCACAAATTTGGGGTCGTTTTCACTAATCGAATATATATTCGAGATAATATCTCCCGCACCCAGGAGTGATGAATCTTGTGTCGATCCACCATAGTCATAACGTGCTTCTCAATGTGGCCAACAACTACCGTATTGATAACCCTAAAGAGAGTTATGTTAGGCTAGTGTCAAACAACACCAATGTTCAAGTATGGCGCTCCGATGACCTCAAGTCAAAGGATCACATACACTACTATTTGTTAGAGGATTTTTCCATAGACATTGGGATTACCATCTATATGGAATCCTCTGATGTGCTAGTCTAGTGAACTTGCTCGTATAGCAAGCACCTATGTGTCGCACCAGGTTATCACCAAATAACCTTGACAAGTGAGATATGTCACTCTTTTTCGGCTGGGTTGCTTAACACGATGATAGTCGTACTGTATTATCTGTGCCCTTAATTAAGAATAATATTGGGGCTACAAACACTTTTAGAATGGCCATCATATGTGATCATAGAGTCCTCATTATCAAGATTTTAAGCACTTGATACTTTTGTCACGATTCAACCACTCTACGGACATATATCATTTATATGATAGTATGTACACAGGGTATGATATAGAAAATACATTTTATTATAAAATTAATCATGTTTTTACAAAGAGACAAATACAATATGATTGATTCTAGGGCACCTATACTAACATACCTACCTTTGTAATTCTTTAGACTCTTTCGGATTACATTTGCAGGCTCACCTATTGGGTAAGGGCTCTAGGTACGAGGTCGATTTGTTGTTCGATGCCTTGCAAAGGCGGCAACCCTGGTGGTAGGTTGCTCGGATAGATATCTTTGTACTCGATGAGTAAAGGCTGGACTAAGGGGTGGAGCTCCCTCACATTTACAACATCGTTCCTCTCAATTACAAGTAACGCGAACATAGGTTGTGTTTGAATATGATTCTCTCAACTTGGTTACCACTCAAAAGTAGGTTTTCTCTTGAGTTTTCGGCTTTGATTGTGGTTTTGTGTATTTGGGATGGTTTCAGGGGCACTAAAGTTAAGGTTTTCTCCTTAGACTTAAACAAGTAGGTATTCTTCCCACCATCACGTACAACTTCCTTATCGAACTACCAAGGTCTTCCTAATAACAAAGGGCAAGCATCCATCGATATAATGTCGCACACTATCTCGTCAACATAACTCTTACCAATGGAAAAAGGAATCATGACCTGCTTCATGACTTGAAGCATACTCTCATTACTTAACCATTGCAGCTTGATTGGCTGTACATGAGTTAATGTCGACAGACTCAATTTCTCTACAAGTGTCGTCGACACGATATTGGTGTAACTCCCACTATCAATAATAACTTTGCATACTCTACACCTCTTATAGAATAGAGTTTCCCTCTATTCTTCATTCGGACCGAGCTGGGTATGAAACATTCTTCTTAAGATAAGCATTTTCCCATTATCGACCTCTTTTACAACCTTATCCTTGCTTTCAACATCAAGCTCGTAATTGTTCTCTCTTTGTAAGGATTCTTCTATTTCTTCAAGCTCTTTTAGAGTCATAGCTTGATTGTTCGGACAGTTTGACTGAAAGTGTCTGTTGCCTTGACACTTGAAACATTTCAACTTTCTTGTTCATTTTTTACAATGTTCGGCTGTCCTTTCAGAATTTCAACTTCCTTCTCCTTGCCCTTGTTCTTGGTGGACGTCTTGGGCTTGTTGTACGAGGAAAATTCTTTGTAAAAAGAATTACCCCTATTGAAGTTTCTGGTCGTTATCGTCCTCATTGCCCTTTTCTATTTTTCAATTTCGATAGCTAACTTGCACACGTCCTCGAAAGTACAAAAGGACTACAACTCTACCATGTTGGCGACGTCACAATCTAAACCTCCCAAAAATCTGGCGATGGTCTATTCCTTGAGCTTAGGCACCTCGCTTTTCATCATTAGCCTTTTGAACTCTCGGATATATTCTTCAACACCTTATCTCCTTGCTTAAGAGTGTGCAACTTCAATAAATGTCTTGCTTATGATTATTGGGCAAGAACCTCTTTCTCGTCAATTTCTTCAACTTCTCCCATAATCTCACCTTAACCTTTCCATTTCTATCTCGTTGTTTTCTAACATTTTGCTACCATAAGGATGCTTAATCTTTGAACTTGAGAATGGAAACCTTGCACTGCTTCTCATCCGAATACTTCTTAAACTCAAAAACTCTATATATCTCGTTGAGCCAATTTAAGAAGTCGTCCGAATTTAACCCTCCTTCAACCTTCAACCTTCAACCTTCAACCTTCAACCCTCTATCATCATCATTCTCCATTCTTCTTCATCTCTTATCTTCTTTGGACTCACTAGAGTCGTATTCTATATTGATCTCCTCATAACAGTTTGGTCTTAGTGTATGTCTAGAGTGGGGTGAATGTCTTTGGTGATGTTGGTTTGGTTCACAGTTTGGCTATGAGTGTTCTTGGTTGGCTCGATTTTGGTTTAGGGTTTGAGTTCTCAAGAGTTGGAGAACTTTGGCCAACTGGTCTTTAATTTCATTTACTTCCTCCCTCAACCTAATAGTGGCAAACTCCCATGGCAGAGGTGGTGAAGATGAGCTGGTTTTATGAAACATGTTAAGTGTTTGGGTGAGTGTTTGGGCATGCTTGAGTTTGAATAGACAGTAAATCGGCACAACACAACAAGTTCGAAAAGAAAACTTATGATAAAAGATACTCACTCTTCCAATCTAAACTCTGATACCACTTGATGCGTAATTATGCAGCCGAGAGTGAGTACACGAGCTTCAAGGGATATTGGAATGATAATTTGGATAACAAACGAGCTTGATGAACCTCTTTAAAAAAAACAAAGTAAATAACAAAATAAATTAACTTATTTAATCACGACATAAAGGTGAAGCCACTAGCCGAGATAACCACCACCAATCCTATGCCTAAGATCGGATAAGGGATAAGCCAATCCCAAGGCGTAAAGGCAAAGCCACTAGCCAAAGGTCTCCAAAACGTAAAGGCAAAGCCACCGGTTTTGGAATCCACCAACAAGTTTAACAAGAACTCGGGTAAAGGATATGAATAAACACTTCAACAAGAGGTTTCAATTTTTCATTAATCAAAAGTCTCCTTAATATAATGAAGATTCGACCTTATATACAACCTCACAAATGTGCTTCTAAACAAAGATTAATCAAAATACACAATGGATAAAAGATTATCAAAATATGCAATGGATAATGACTATCCTAGATTGTTCTTCACCAAAACTATGATGACTTGAGAAAGCAAGTTGACAAGTGAGCTTGAGTCCCTATAAAAGAAAGGGTCGTCATAAAATTGTCACCAAAAGAGGAAAGCCTTGAGCTGCCCATATTGTCACACTTATCAAGGTTTGTTTCTTCCATTAAATGCTCCCATGTGCCTACTTGATAGCTCCTTTTGAAAGGTTTTCCCTCCATGTTTGTACATTGAATCCAATGGAAGTGTTTGGGTTCCATGGTGGGCGATCAACCTGGCTTGAGCTAGCGTAGATGGTTGAGCTCGCACTGAATGAGCTCGCACTGAATGAGCTCGCTTTGTCAAAAGAGCTTGCATCAATTGAGATGACCTTGACTGAATTCTTATAGGATGAGCTCGCACCCTCCAAACTAGCAAAGGCTAGTTGTTTTGGGTCTAAGGTTGCATTAGTCGAACTCGGGCTAGGTGAGTTTGCATAAGCTTGTTTCTTCAAATTTGGAAATAAGAAGATTTGCAGTGTTAAGTGATTTGGCTTTTAATTTATAATTTATAGACCTATGACTTATGATAAACCTCTAGATTTACTTTCTAATTAAAGGTGTTAGGATTTATTTAAATTAGAAGTATCAAATGACAATATTGCCCTTTCCAACTTAGCATAATGTTGACAACGTTGCCTTTGGGATGGGGATTAATGAATTTTCAATTAGTTTTTGGGGCTAGTATGATTAAAAGACAACAATTAATTTATGAGTGTGATTTCTAATAAAGTTGTGATAATTGATTTTTGGCCATTTAAATTACAAAACTTCTAGGGTGTGTGTGTGTGTGTTTTTTTTTAATTCTTTTTTAATGAATTTTGGGTTTTTGTTTTTATGGTTTTTTGTTTGAATATTGAGAATGACTGAAAAATATAAAAAAAGTAAAAATAGAATATGTTTGTTTGAAAGTACCAAAAATAAAAAAAAAATAAAAAAATACTTGTTGTGTGGGAATTTTCATGAAGAGTCCGCATTAGTCGGACATGGTTTTAGAAGCCAAAAGGTTCGAAGCAAGCCAAATACAATTCTGCCCGACACATTATGATCGCCAAGTAAGATCTCAAAAGTTCGAACAGCTCAACTCAGTCAAAGAGGTCGACAAATATGCAATGTCGCCAAAATAAGTGAGCCCGCTGGATAAAGTACAGTTAGCATTAAAGGTAAAGCGTATTCCCCAAAAGTCGGGATAAAATTGGAATCAAAATCAAACTAATCGCCCAATCCCTAAAATTTCGAGATATACTTCCTTTTGAATTTGCAATCCCGGATTGGGCGGGCTTACCTTGTAACTTGTAACACTATAAATACCCTCATTTTCTATGGAAAAGAGGTTACAAAAATTTAAGCAATAAGAAAACAGTGTATGTAGGCATTTATTGAAGAAGCTGAACCACTTTAAAAATCTTTTCTTATTCTTTGTTATTATTGCAGTGTTAATTCTTTGCTGATTATTCGTAATCATGTGCACACTCGTTCCGATTCCAACCTGGTTAATCAGATCTCTCTAGTTGGTGCGAAGTTCTGCTTCAACATTTTTGCACTAGAAGGAGGGTCAATCTGAAACAACTGTTTCTATCAATCAACGATCCAGCATTAGATATGGCCCGTACAAGAACATCCAAAAATCAAGAAGAAGCGCATGAAAACTTGAATCCTACCCAACAAGTAGGCGATATATGTTTACTACCAATCACCGAGACCCCTAGGGTTGGGCCTTCCAACCCAAAACACGGTGAGCTTATGAACATGATCAAATCCCTAACCAATGTAATGCAGGTTATGCAGCAGGACATGGTTGGGATGAAGAGAGCGCATATATTCACTGAGCCAACCCCGATTGGGCAAAGTCAACAGCGAACTGATTGCTCAGGGTCATCCGTGCCCAAGAGGTCTCGCGAGCTCCCGCTCACTTCACCAGGAGCCAGGCACCTCGCTATTCCAATAATCCTGGGAGGCGACCTGGGAAACAAGTCATGGTCGAGAATGATCCACCCATGAACACTCGCTCTAAGAAGTGAGGAGGAGATGAGGCGTGTAGAGGTTTTAACCCATGCTCAAGACGGGCCCGCCCTTTCGGGCCACAACAATAACTCCTTAGGCACTGGTTTTAATTGGCTCAGCGAGCAGGACAGTGTGTATAATAATACCTACTATCCCAGTCGTCAGGCTACGGAGTCTCGCACAAGTGCCCAAAGTCCCTTAATTCGGACAGTGGATCTTAGGACTCATTTGGTCTAGCAAAGAGGCAGCAGGGCTCAAAACCTTAACTCACCAGCGAATGAGCTTGAGCAGGTGTAGAGGATGTTAGATGATTTAAAAGCCCGACAGGAAAATGCGAATCAGGTAGAGTCAATTGTTACCTCCCTATTCTCCGGATAGATCTGCCAGACGCCACTTCCCTTGGGATTCAGGGTGCCAGAAATGAAGTATGATAGAAAAAGGGAACCAAAAGAACATCTTGATGCATTCAAAGCCTTTACTGAGTTACATCAAGTCTCCGATTTGGCGAAGTGTCGATGCTTTGTAGTAACATTGGTAGGGGAAGCCAAGAAATGGTACAAAAGGTTAGCGGCGGGCTCAATCCATACCTAGCAGCAGTTTGCCTCATTATATCTGTAGTAGTTCCAGGCGAGGTTGCAATTTTTCATGCCGCTCAGTTATTTGAGCAATGTTCGCCAAGAAAAGGGCGAATCTCTGACTTCCTATTGAAGGAGATTTCAGAACGAGCAAACTAAGGTCGCCAATACTCCGGAAGAGTCAATCAAGACCTTATTAATTACGGTGGTGAGGCCGCAAATAGAGTTTTGGAACGAGTTGCAATAGGAAGATCATGTGAGCCTGACACAATTCTACAGAATGGCTAAAAGGCATCAGTGGGTAGAGAGCTTGCTAGGAGCTTTGAAAGGGGGCACGTTGGGCAGTAATACTGAGCAACGACAAGATTGCTCAGCAGACAAGAGAAGAGTCTAGGATTGGGTTGACAGGCTCTGATTCAACAAAAGGTCGAGACAAGAGTTTCGAGAGAGAGAGCCAATTGCTCGGTTTGTAGAGTACACTCCGCTAGTCGCCTCGTTGTCTCACATTTACGAGGTGTCTAGGGAAGTAAGGAAAACTCCCCAACCAAGAAAGATGAAAGCTTCATCATTCAGGCGGGACCCTAAAAAATATTGTCCTTTCCATCGAGATATCAGACACAATACAGATTAGTGCCGAAATCTAAAAGATGCCATTGAGGATTTGATAAGGAGGGGGTACCTGAAAGATTTCGTGCAAAAGGAAAAAGAGCCAGAGAAGCCCACAGAGAATGAAAGGCAAAAGAGCCTGTCACCGCCACCGCCACCGCCACCTCCACTGTCACCTCCACCTCCACTTCCACCTCCTCTGGACGGGTACAAATTCAGAATGATATATGACAGGCCCAGTTCAATAGGTACTTCGAGGCATGCTCGCGAAAGAGATGCTCGAGAAGCTAGAAAAAGCTCAATCCCAAGGATAATGACCATCGGTGTCGTAGGGGGAAGGCCGCAGAAAAGGCCAATGGTCGACAGCTAGGTGATAGGATTCACCAGAGAAGAGTGCGAGTAGTACCCCAGGTATACTCGCAATGCAATAGTGGTAACCACAATGATCGAAAATAGTCAAGTATTCTGTTTGATAATAGACAACGAGAGCGTAGTAAATGTGTTGTTCCTAGGGGCTTTCCGCGAGATGAAATTTAGAGAGCACTATTTGAAGCGGTGCATAATACCAATCTATGGTTTCACTGGTCTTAGTCTACTCCCCAAGGGACAATCAACCTTCTAGTAACCATATGGGAAGGGGATTGCATAAGGACGGAGGTGTAGGAATTTATTGTGGTTGACTACATGACAAACTACAAAGGGATCTTAGGTAGACCATTCTTGGATGATTTCGAAGCAGTGGACTCAGTTCGCTGTCGAGCTATAAAGTTCCTGACTGATAACGGGATCGGAGTCCTCAGAGGTTCTGTTGATGATGCCAAAAGTTGTTATAACAATGTTATGGCAGCAGCCATTAACTGGCCCATGATAAAGACAATGATAATCACATAAAATAGCCCGCCCCTTAGAACATTAGAAGACACTATTGATCCTCGTCTTCATAAGGAAAACCCCGTAGCGGGCCTTACTGATGAGCTGCAGGATATCTCAGTAAATGAAGATGACCCCACCAGGATGTTGAAGATTAAGAGCGGGCTGAGTAAAGAGTTAGTGGGTAGTTTGGTCAAGTTTTTGAAAAAGAATCTTGACGTGTTTGCCTGGGTGCACGAGGACATGGTTGGGATTAACCTCAAGGTGATGTGTCACAAGCTCAACATTGACCCAGAGGCAAAGCCGATCAGGCAAAAGAGGAGGTCGATGGATTCAGAGCACTCTCAGACGCTTAAAGAAAAAGTTAATAAGTTTTTAAATATCAACTTCATTAGCAAAGTGAGGTATCCGAATTGGCTTACCAATCCGGTGCTGGTGAAAAAGTCAAATGGCAAGTGGCGTACTTGTGTCGACTTTACTGATCTCAACAAAGCCTGCCCAAAAGACAGTTTCCCATTGCCTAGAATTGATCAGCTCGTCGATGCAACTGTCGGGCACGTATTACTAAGTTATATGGATACGTACTCGGGATACAACCAAATCTCAAAGTACCAGCCCGACGTAGAAAATACCTCTTTTATAACTGATCGTTGGATTCACTGTTACAGGGTAATGCCCTTCAGGCTCAAAAATGTAGGGGCGACCTATCAACGGTTGGTCAACATGATGTTCGCCGAGCAGATCGGCAAAACCATGGAAGTATACATCAACGACATGCTCGTCAAATCAAAAGAGGCAGCAGATTACATCGGGCACCTGGTCAAAATGTTAGAGGTCCTCAGAGAGTACCGGATGCGCTTAAACCCATTAAAGTGTGCATTCAGTGTGAGTTCAAGTAAATATTTGGGGTTCATGGTGAATCAACGAGGTGTTGAAGCTAACCCTGACAAAATTCAAGCACTGATAAACACGAAGAGCCCGACAAAGGTCAAACAAGTTCAAAGTTTGACTGGCCGAGTGGCCGTCTCAATAGATTTGTTTCCAAGGCAATAGACAAATGTTTGCTGTTCTTTGAGACACTCAAGGGAAATAAGAAATTTGAGTGAACCTAGGAATGTGAGAAAGAGCATTTCAAGAGTTGAAGAAGCACCTCGGTCAACCTCCCATGTTATTGAAACCAATTTTCAGCGAGCCCCTTCTCTTGTATCTAGTGGTGTCTTTTTTCCCTATCAGTGCAGCATTAATAAGATAAGAGGCGAGGATTCAGTGGCCTATCTACCATGTAAGTTAAAGATTGGTCGATGCTAAAACAAGATACCCAAAAATGGAAAAGTTAGTGTTGGCTTTGATAGTGGCATCCAGAAAGTTGTGGCCTTATTTTCAAGTGCACATAATCAACGTAATGACCAATTTCCCATTGAGGAAAGTGCTCCAAAAGCCCGAAACATCGGGCAAATTGATTCAGGGGTCGCTGGAGTTGAGCCAACACGACGTCAAATATTTTCCAAGAACAACAATCAAAGGGCAGACTCTCGCTGATTTTATTTATGAGTTCTCCTACCAGCCCGGAGAAGGAATGGTACATGTGGAGCCAAATAGTGGCGAAACCATCACCTCGAAAATAGCTGAGGCAGAGTTGAATTGGAAGTGGAAGTTGTTTATAGATGGCTCCTCGAATGAAAACGAGGCAGGAGCCAGGCTGTTATTAGAAAGCCCCGAAGGAAAGAAGTTTCGGGCAGTTGTAAAGTTTGAGTTCCCTGCTTCAAATAATGAGGTCGAGTATGAGGCCTTTCTAGCGGGGATCGGGCTGGCGACAGAAATTGGTGTGGAGTCGCTAATAATTTTAAGCGATTCGCAGCTCGTGGTACATCAAGTAACGGGAGAGTATCAGGCGAAGGAAGAAAGAATGGTCGTCTATCTGCAAAGGGTAAAGCTTGAGCTAGAACCCTTCAAAAGTTATAAAGTTCAGCAGATCCCAAGGGAACAAAATTCAGTAGCCGATGCCTTAGCCCCCTCTGGCCTCCTTAATGAAGGATGAATCAGCGGACTCAATACCAATGAGAATCCATTGAAGGTCAAGTATCAGTCCGCTAGATGGAGCAATGGAAATAGCCCGCCGATATAGCTGGATAGATCAAATTAAAACTTACCTGAAGGACAGGGAAGTGCCCAAAGATAAGAATGAGGCATGCACATTGCAGGCAAAATCAGCTCAATATGTCCTCATTAATAAACAGCTGTATAAATGACGATATGAAACCCCGCTGCTCAAATGTGTTGACAGAGAAGATGCAGACTACATCCTCAGAGAGATTCATGAAGGAATATGTGGGAATCACTCTGGTGGGCGATCCCTTGCCTACAAAGTGTTACGCCAAGGTTATTATTGGCCGACTATGTATGAAGACGCAGCAGATTTTGTCTGCAAATGTGACAGATGTCAGAGGTTCGTCGATATTCCATAGGCACCACCACAAGAACTCACTACCTTAACCAGCCCATGACCTTTTGTAGTCTAGGGAATCGACATGGTAGGCCCGCTGCCACAAGGAAAAGGTTGGGTCAAGTTTTTAGTGGTGGCAACTGATTATTTCACCAAGTGGGTGGAAGTCGAGCCTTTAGCCACAGTAACTTCAAGTAGAATAAAGGACTTCGTATACAAGAACATCATCTACAAATTTGGGGTCCCTCACACTATTGTAACGGACAATGGGAAATAGTTCGATAGTGAAGAGTTCATATCATTTTGTGAAGGGCTCAACATAAAGAAGAGTTTCTCTGCTATTTATCGGCCTCAGGCAAATGGGAAGGTTGAAGCAGTTAATAAAGTGATCAAGCACACCCTAAAAAAGAAGCTCGACACTTTAAAATGAAGGTGGGCAAAGGACTTACCCGAAGTTTTGTGGTCCTATAGAACCACGACGAGAATGTTAACTGGAGAAACCCCGTTTTCGTTTGCTTATGGTTGCGAGGCTATGGCCCCGGTTGAAGTCAGGGTGAAAACTTTCCAAAGAGAAATGTTTGATGAGGACATCAACGATTCCCTCCTAAGACTAAGGCTCGATTTGATAGATGAACATCGGGCGAAGTCGCAAATAAGGCTCGCATTTTACCAATAGCGGGCTAAGCGATATTTCAACTCCAAAGTTAAGAATCGGGAGTTTTAGAAAGGGAATCTAGTTCTAAGAAGAGTAGTGCCCGCTGAAAATGAGTCGAGTTGGGGGGGGGGTGCTCGGCCCGAAGTAGGAAGGCCCATTCAGGATATATGAGAAAATAAGGCTAGAGACTTTCCATCTTGAACACCTGAATGGAACCGCGGTTTTGCGAGTGTGGAACGCCGAACACCTGAGAAGGTACTACCAGTGACCTCACTTAAATAGCTTTAATTTGTTCTTGTAAATTTCCATTTCTCGTTTTGTAATCAGGCGGAGTCCGCCCTTTATTTTCAATAAGAAGTATTATTCAGTACTTGTACTTTGTATAGTTGCATTTATTTTAATTCGTTTGAAAGATCAGAGTTTGAGCTCATCTGACGAGATGGTATTAACCATGCCAAAAGGCGAGCCCATTGGGTTTAAAGCCCGATCCTGACGATTTGTATCTCGAGGATTAACCGAGAAAAAAACACCGAGAAGAGATCAACTAAACCTAGCGACCTAGACTTAAAGTGTTTTAACACAAGTTAAAAGTCATTGCAAGATCCAAGATCTTTTTCAACACTTGGAAAATTTTGGGAAAATCTTAAAGTAAATCCAAGCACTAAAACAGTCCAACTTCGAAGAGACACGACAATTCGATCATTATCAGATAACATAATAGTTTGAAAAGGAAAACACTTCATTAAATTAAAAATGATTGTTCATTACAAGTGAAAGAAAAGTAAGTGCAAGAAACAAAAACTAAGCGGTTGGGGGAGCAGCGCCCTCATCAATCTGATCGAGCAGAGAATTAACAGTAGGGTCCACCTGGATTAGCATTTGTGTGTCATCATCATTTTGATCAGGGTTAGATGAAGCGACAGGATTCATCGAGTCTTTAGTTTGCTCGACGACAAAATCATCGTTTGCTTCTTCCCCCAATTTGCTGCTCTCAGAATTGAGCTCATCACCTTCGGGCTCACCAGCCCCACCCTCGTCGACTTCGGGTTCATTGTTCTCTAGATACAAAAAGGTACCCCTAGAGGCCTCGCACCTAAGCCGCTCAATTTCAGTCCGATATTGTTTTGGGAGGAAGGAGAAGTCTCTGTCGGGGTCCGCCTCAAACATCATTGTAACGAGGTTTAGCGACGTCTCCCAGAGGTCTACGGCGTCCCTTCTTTTGGCCTCCCTAACAGTAGCCCTGAGGCAGACCATTTTGGCATTTTTTCTCGTCGCGTACCTGTTTAACGTTAAACAAGACGTGAGATTGGTCGCTTAGCCTCTTGTCCAACCAGAGCTCGCACAACTCGGATTTTTTTAGATCAGTGGCGAGTTTTTTATTTTTGGCCACAAGCTTCACCATTTCAGCAACGAGGCCATCCTTCTCAGCGGCAACTTTATCTTTCACAGCCTTAGAAGCTGCGAGCTTGTCCTCAAACTCCTTCCTTGCCTCCTCGCTGGTTTTTTCTTACTTAGCCACCTCGGCTTTCAACTCCTTGATTTGAACGTGCAGTTGGCAGACTTTGTCCCACACCTTGTCTTTTGAGAGGAGGGTCGCGTCAACAACTTTGGCGGGGTGCTCCAAAACATGGAATTTGTCATGGTAAAGATGGCAAAGCATACAGTGCGCCTGAAAAACAACAAAGTTGCAAGTAAGAAACATGCAAAAGAAAAAAAAAACGAGACAATGAGCGGGGTCAATTAATTAGTTTTACCTTGCTCAAAGTCTTGGTCGTGTTGAAGAACTGGTTATGGGTGGGTAGGGACTTGAACTCCTCAGAATGCATCAGAGATGTAATCCTTAGTCACTATCACCCCGAGGGTGACCTTTTCATGCAGCGAGAGATCTTGTAAAGCTTGAGCGAGTGATGTAGTGAAAGTGAAAAAACTAAATCGCCCCTATTTCTAATGAACAAAGGTCTGGGTGGGAACGAATCTCAGCCGTCGATTTGGCGAGCGGATCCTTTCCCTTCATCATTGGGGCAATCTGAACCGCTCAAGTGGGACATGTGTCAGCGATCCGAGAAAATAGTGTAACCGTCGAGCCCCATAATGGTAACCGCTAACACACGAGGCGACATCCACGCACACGTTCAACTGTCAGTACAATCGAAATGGCGGATGCATTAAATGTGACAAGATAGCCCGACAGTCATCGAGATAAACGATTCGAGATCCTAAGGCAGCGGACTTATTGGATAATAATGTTTGAAGCTCGACTGCGACCTCCAAACACTAAAGGGGAAGATGTTGTGCTGGAATTTTCATGAAGAGTCCTCATTAGTCGGACACGGTTTGAGAAGCCAAAAGGTTCGAAGCGAGCCAAATACAATTCTGCTCGACACATTATGATTGCCAAGTAAGATCTCAAAAGTTCGAATAGCTCGACTCAGTCAAAGAGGTCGACAAATATGCAAGGTCACCAAAGTAAGTGAGCTCGCTGGATAAAGTACAATCAGCATTAAAGATAGAGTTTATCCCCCAAAAGTCGGGATAAAATTGGAATCAAAATCAAACTAATCGCCCACTCCCTAAAATTTCGGGATATACTTCCTTTTGAATTTGCAATCCCGGATTGGGCGGGCTTTCCTTGTAACTTGTAACACTATATATACCCTCATTCTCTATGGAAAAGGGGTTACAAAAATTTAAGCAATAAGAAAACAGTGGATGTAGGCATTCATTGAAGAAGTTGAACCACTTTAAAAATCTTTTCTTATTCTTTGTTATTATTGCATTGTTAATTCTTTGCTGATTATCCGTAATCACGCGCACACCCATTCCGATTTCAACCTGGTCAATCGGATCTCTCTAGTTGGTGCGAATTTCTGCTTCAACAATACTAATTTTTTCACCTACACAACTAATAAAATTTTTTTTCAAAGTGCTACTTGGTAGGATTTTCGCAAGCATACGAAATCGTGCAAGTAATAAAGCTTGAGTAACGAGTGTCGAATCCCAAGGGAATTACCGTTACCAATTACCAAAATAAACTACTTCTATTAATATTTGATTAATCGAAACTTGAAGAATGAACTAACTAAAATTAATAAATTTAAAACAACTAAAACAAAAAGAAAACAAATCACAAATCAAATAGAAAAGATGGTTGTAAAACAAAATGGCTAAACCTAGGGCACAAATTTCACACCAATTTACTCCTACGTATTGATAATTAATGCTAACAATGTTAAAATTTTTCTACAGGCCAAACTCCCTAATTTTCTACTAACTTTCTCTCGAACAATAAGCGGATTAACCCTTAATCAACAACCCAAAATATCTCTAAATTGGATTTAGAAGTTAAAAGATCATTACGTTTTATAGAATTTACCAGAGCCTCACAGATCACGGTAACCTATCTCTAGCGTTTGCTCAATCTATGATTTTATTACATTAGACTAACTAGATTTCATCTAACGATCTCAACCTAGTTCATTAAATCATTCAACTCTCAGGCCTAAAAGAATTGAAGCATTAAGAACCATAATAAAACTTAGAAAATATATTCTCAAAACAATAAATAATCAACACATATTAATAAAATTGGGCTACATCTTAGCCCTATAAAATATTATTAGTTCATAATTGTCATGAAAGAAACAACCATTGTAAAACTAAACATGGGTTTAAAGAAATAAAGAAAACTTCCCTCATTTGATCTTCCAAAGTGCGGCTAGTCTTCTCTCTTTCTTCTCCCTCTTTAAAAATAGCTAAAGACCTCTATTTATAGTGCTAGGGTTTGTCGGTTGAATAGGGAAAAGTTTAATTCAACAAAAAATAGATAAAATTCGGACCAGGCTTTACACAACCCAAGCAACCCCCGTGCGATCGCTGCGGCGACAGAAATGGTCGCTGCAACGATCATTTTTTGACAAAGTAATCAACATGAAAATTGTAGATCTATGAAATCTCTTTCTAACACCACAAGATTCATCCAATTAGGAGGCCGAAAACTCAAGTTATGATCAAAACACTGAGGCATGTTCATCCTGAAGAAATTCCATAGTTAAATTCACATCTTCAACGCACCATAACTTTTGCGTTTCAACTCCGATTCTTGCACCGTTCATTCCTACTCGTCACAAATTCTATCGCCGACATTATGGTTCATCTGAATATCATAAATTACCTGAAAATACTCAAAACACACATGTGATCCCATAAAAGATATTTATGAAATAATTAACTCAAATTTCTCAATTTAAACTAATTTTCCCACAAATAATTCTAATAAATCACTAAATAAATATGTATTTTCAAGCTCTTATCACAACCCCCAACCAGCTTCTTGCTAGCCCCTAGCAAGCTAAGCGATAAAACAAGTCTTCTAACTGAAAATAAAAATAGAAATAAAAGAATAAAAATAAACAAACTAAAACCTATATCTAAACTATCCTAAATCACTTCTGTAGATTATCACGGTTGCATTTAGCGTATGCAACAAGCCTTCAAACACTAGGCGGCCCTAGTGGACGAGTTGTAGTTTCGTGAAGGTTTCCAGTGATAATACCCATAAACATCCACACCAAACCTAGACTCAACAAAATAAAAACAAATGAAAAACACAAAACATAAATTCCTGGATCAATTCATATATTTGTCTCAAAAATTGCATATACACATAACAAATAGAATCATTAAAAATCACGTCACTCAAAGATAATGTAAACATCAATTCCATCTGTGTAATCGAACCTAAAACATCAATACAACCACAAACCATCAATCTAAATACCCGGATGATTTTAAGCGTAACATTCACAGACAAAATTTTGATCTCTAATATTCGGGTTATGACTCAAACATGAATCATGGAATCAAACTCCATAGGCTCACTTTTCAGACCACTCTCCACTAATGTAGAATTACACACTACCTCGGATCAATAGGTCTGTGTAAAGGTTGTAACGTTAGGCCAAGGCATGGGTTCATGAAAGAACGAAAAGGAAATTAAACAAAAAGTAAGAGACTTAAATCTCCATTCCTTCTCATCACAATCAAATATACATACCATTTTTTTTTCATCAACACAATCCCAACCCTAATTGAGCTTTTCTTTCCCACACTAATATAAACCTTTTTTTTTTCACAATCTCACACATTCGCAATGTTTCTCAATGCTCATTTTTTTTTCATCAAGTTTCTTTTCTTCTTTTTTCTTTCATTTTTTTCTCTTCTTCTTTTCTTTTTCATTTTTTTTTTCATAACTTTGAAGAAAATAACATTGGATGAACGCAACATACAACCCCACCTTAATATTCAACTCTCTCCACAACCCCCAACCTATCTATTTGTATAAATCCGGGTTGTGGTACCAATTTTCACAACTTTCCACCCTCTTTTGTCAAATTCTCTCACCAAAGTATTTGGATCAAGTCTCTTAAAATAAAACTGGTAGGAATGTGTTTTGGGCTCATAATCAAGGTTGGTTATAATAAGCTTCAAGAAAGAAAAACAAAGGTTCAATCTGTTTAAAAAGGCTCAAAGGGTTAACTAGTGGCAATAAAATATAAGGTTGACTTGAAAGGCTCAATCGGTCCAAAAATAGCCTAAATCATCTCTTAGGTAATATGAATTCTAGGATTTCGCCTTAAGTGGCCGTAGTCAAGTGAGTTCTAGAATTTGTTGCGATCGCAAAAATGTCTTATGAAAAATTCACACATAAAACTTCTCTAAGTATCTAGACTAACCAAATTTTAATCCACAAATCACTAGGGTCTCAAACTAGAAGTAATTAACATCTATAATATCTGTAAGTAAAAGCAAAATTTAACGTCTTCTACATATTACATATTATTGCAATTACATTATATCATGGACATACAAATTAATCCAAGAAAACTAAAACAATTAATTCTAAAGACTCACTAAACAAACCTAAAAAAAATTAATTTTAATTTTTTTTTTAGAAAAAAACACAAACAAAACAAAAAAATATTCTCAATAAAAGCAAAAAAACAAAAATCCTTATGAATTCATAAATTTAAAACAAAAAATATGAAAAAAAATGTGGAAAGACACTTCTCTTACCCCCAATCTAAAATCTACAATGTCCCCAATGTACAAATGTAAAAAAAAAAAAGGAAACAAAAGAAAAGAAAAGTTACCCCCCTTTTGCAATAGTGAAGTGCGAATGCGCGCGAAAGTTTGGCCACCTCTCTCATTCATTCCTTCCATCAAAATCAAATTCTTGCAAAACAAATAGACTTTTGGTGTACCTTATCGGCAACACACAATAGTAGGTAAAATTCATGAATTTAGAGTAACAAACACAACATCAATGATTTAAACTAAACAAAAATGCATAAAATAAACATAACCTCAAAGAACAAAACAAAAAATAAATAAAACACACAAGAAAACAAAAACTACAGAAAAAGAAACAAATTAAAAAAAATAAAGTAAAAAAAAAACTTGGGTTGCCTCCCAATAAGCGCTTTATTAGAGTCGTAAGCTTGACTTTCTCACTTCTTCAATCTGGGTTATGAAGGAAAATCCAAGCCCTCCTATCCTTAATTCCACCATACTCACAGGGCTTTAATTGTTGTTCATCTACCCTCTCAAATTCAACCTCCATAGCCTTAGAGTTGACTAAACAATTTTTTAGGGGAGAAACAGGGTAGCTTTCTTCAAAATTCTTAGCCACTATGTCATCAAGGATAATAATCTCAAGGCATGTATCTAATTTGGATGGGCGTTTCATGGCATCGAAAACATTAAACTCTACTTGCTCATCTTCTCGTGATTTTTCATGCTCGTCGCGACGTGCATGATTTTCTACATGTTCCTGGTCTGCTTCAATTGCTTCAATTCGTTCCTTATCCCTTGGTTCCTCCAATTTTTTACCACTCCTCAAAGTGATTGCATCGACTTGCTCCTTCGAATTCTTCTCTGTATCACTTTGTAACGCTCTTTGAACTCTTCCTAATAGAATATTATGAATTTGTCCCATTTGAACTTCAAGATTCCTAATTGATGTCACTTGATTTTGGAGAAGAATGTCGTGCTTGTCAAATCTCTTGTTTGACTCCTCAATAAACTTGGCAAGCAAATCTTCGAAATTCGAATCCTTCTCTTGAGCTTGAAAATCGGGAGGCGGCATAGGATCATTATTGTTGCTCCAAGAGAAATTGGGATGATTCTGCCATGCTGGGGTATAAGTGTTGGAATATAGATTCCCTTGCCCTCTTCGAAAGTTGTTGAAATAATTTGCTTGTTCGAGTTGTGCAAACAGACTACTTCCTATTTGGCAATCTCTAATTTCACAAATTGAAGTAGGAGACTTGATAGCATTAACTTTAAATGCAGCACCCAATTGTTGTTGAATTGTTTAAAGTTGAGTAGCCAAAGCGGTGTAACCATCTAATTCATGAATTCTTGCTACTCTCCTTGAAAAATTCCATTCTGAATGCATCATATAGTTGTTGCTTGCCATCACTTTTCTTAATCGTCAGATTGTCCTCTCAATTTTAGAATCAAAGGGAACAAGGTCCGCACTTTTTGAATGTAACCAATCCAAGACCTAAAGACAAGAAAATTAAAACCAAAAAAAAAAAATCTAAAAGTAAAACTGAATTAATTACAATTACAAGGTAAAAGAAAAAAAAATCAAATTAGCAACAAAATAGCTCGTATTGATATTGGTAAAAAATAGTAATTCCTGGCAACGGTGCCAAAAACTTGGTAAGATTTTTGCAAGCGTACAAAATCGTGCAAGTAATAAAGCTTGAGTAACGAGTGTCGAATCCCAAGGGAATTACTGTTACCAATTACCAAAATAAACTACTTCTATTAATATTTGATTAATCAAAACTTGAAGAATGAACTAACTAAAATTAATAAATTTAAAACAACTAAAACAAAAAGAAAACAAATCACAAATCAAATAGAAAATATGGTTGTAAAACAAAATGGTTAAACCTAGAGCACATATTTCACACCAATTTACTCCTACGTATTGATAATTAATGCTAACAATGTTAAGCTTTTTCTACAAGCCAAACTCTCTAATTTTCCACTAACTTTCTATAGAACAATTAGCGGATTAACCCTTCATCAACCTAGTGTTCGCTCAATCTATGGTTTTATTACATTAGACTAACTAGATTTCATCTCTCGATCTCAACCTAGTTCATTAAATCATTCAACTCTCAGGCCTAAAAGAATTGAAGCATTAAGAACCATAATAAAACTTAGAAAAGATATGCTTAACAAATATTAACAATAAATAATCAACACATATTAATAAAATTGGGCTACATCTTAGCCCTAGAAAATATTATTAGTTCATAATTGTCATGAAAGAAACAACAATTGTAAAACTAAACATGGGTTTAAAGAAATAAAGACACTACAAGAATACTGTTGTTTACCGACGGAATTTTCCGTCGGTAAACTAGACAAATCCGTCGGTAATTTCATTTACCTATAGATTTGAAATGGACAGGGGTTGGTCGCTAAAAAGATCGTCGTTAACAATTCAACGACGGATTAAAATATCCGTCGTTAATTAACGATGAAAAAGTCCATCATCAATTTCAACATTTTTCGTCTGTAAAGTGTGGGAAGAAATGGAATAAGAACGACTTCGTGGAGACAGAATATCCGTCGTTAAACTGTCGTTAAGTAACGAATGTTTAACGACGGAACATAAACCGTCGTTACTTAACAACAGCTTAACGACGGAAATGTCCGGTCGTTATTTATCATAATTTAACGACGAAACTGTCCGTCATTAAAAATAACGTCAGAAAACGGACTCTAATCCGTCACTAAATGGAATTGAAATTTGTCACGTTGGCATCGACAAATCATCGTTATTCCATCGGTATTTAACGTCAAATTAATGACATTTGTGTACGTCGTTAAAAATCCGTCGTTAATCAATCGTTAAGTTCATAAATTTAACAACTTAATTTTCCGTTGCTATTCCGTCATTAAATTAATAATAATATTTTTTTTTGGGTTAATAAATTTTTATAAATAATTGTTTATTTAGTGGAATAATGAACAAATTGAATAGAATAAATGTATAAATAAATATAGAAAATAAATGTATATACAGGAAAGTACAGTAAAAAAAAATCTGAATAATACTAAATAATGAGTAAAAATAATAATCGTCATATGGAGGGGGTGTTGTGGTCGTCATCAGGTGGAGTCCAAGATGGAAGAGGAGGCATGTCCACGCTGCTAATCAAGCCTCGGACGTAGTCCTCCATCTATCTCCTTTGCGCTTCCACCTGTGCCTCTACTCTTTCATCTACCCTCTGGTCAAAGGTGGCCAATATATCCTGATGTGAGTCCAACTGTACCTATAAACTCTGTAATCGTGCTTCACGCTCAGCTATCTCAGCCTGTAAGCTGGCCACCTCCAGCGCTAAAGTCTGAGCAAAGGTGGTACTTGGCTCTGAACAGCCAGATGCTGAAGAATTGGCCCTGCCGTAGTACACAGATGCCTGAAATCCAAGTCCGTAGACTCTCTGCTTCTTCTCCCCACTGACAACCTTAAAATATAAGGCTGCCTGATCTACTTCAGAAGGGGCTCCCGAGCCAGACGTCGCCTGGGACATCTCCTCCTCTAACATGGAATGAAACCTATCCTGCAATAACATATAAATGCAAACACAAGTTAGAAACATAAAATTATATGCATAAGCAATTTTATTAATAATTTTAAAATGATGTAACAACTTACACTTGTTTGTCTTGCCTTCTCATCCACAAAATTTATCCCATCACCCTTATGTGTGTGGGTACGCACAAAGACATCTATTGGGCTTGGTCAATGACCCAAACTCTTCTCCTGTACGCAAAAAAAAAGCTTATTAATAAAGGATATTTATAAAGTAATGTACACAAATCATATATAATGTAAATAAAAGTTGAATTCAAACTTACCATAGCCTCTACATGCTCAGTGTTGGACCGAGAGCCTCCCGTATGTAACGAAGTTCCTGCGGAACTCAGTCGATTGCTAGAATTTTGTTGACTGATCCTCTGAAAGTCCGGTGTGCCCCATATCGCCCTAAACCGCTCTCATTGCTACTCGGTCAGATAATTAGGCTTTTCATTTTTGTTCCTTATGCTATTTAGGAGGTCTCTGTATCGGACCAAGGCCTTCTTTTTCCAAGCTTTCTTCACAACCTTCTCATTCACTTTATCCCATTTATAATGATTCTACAAAACATTAAACATTATCAATTTTTATTATTATTCGTAAATGAAGTTGACAAAATTAATACGTGCAAATGTTTTTGGCCAACTTACCCTGAACTCCGCAAAATAGAAATCTAAAGTAGGTTGTGAAATGGCTTTCCATGTATAGCTGTCATCGTCCATCCTCTCCTTGAAAATAGCAGTAATAGTATGCGATATGGTATTGTATGGATGCATCCTAACATAATTACATACAAGTTAAATGCTAGAATAATAAAAAATGAAATTAAATAAGTAATAATTTAAAATTCGATTAACTACTCACTGGTCGCCAACAAACCGAATCGATGGTCTCAAATCTCCGTCAATGTTACTACCTATCGAGGGTGTAACCTGTCCAGACGACTCACCTGACGTCCCGTGGGAACTATCCAGAATACGAGGGGAAGAGGTGTTAGGGTAGTCCTGAATATCCCTGAGCATCAGTACAGGTGGAGGTAGAGGTGTCTGAATAGTAGCCCCGCCAGAGGTGGTCGGTGTAGTACGACTCACGCCTTCACGGGTTCCAGATCTACCTCTAAAAGTTCAGCCACCCGACTTGCCACCGCAGGATGAAGTCCCCTCAGCGGATCCATCCATGCATGTACCCCTAGCCATATCTGCATACATTGAAATCAAACATATTAAGTTTTTCGTATATATTAAAGTCAAAAGGTTTTGCATATATAATTTTTACAATCCGTCCTAAATACACATTGAATCGAACCATAAACCCAACAATTTAACATTACACTTTATTTCATTACAACATAAGTTTCAATAAAAATAATAATGTGAACTATACTATTTTGAATCATCAGACACGTATACATCTTGATCATCTTCAGTTTCATCGTCTGTTGCCTAATCAGATTCCCCTTCATCCTCTGCGTCGACATCATTATCCTCATCATCCACATCTATGAAAACATCATTTGCATCATTTAAAGGCCCCAACGCATCTAAATCACTATCAATCCCGTGTTTTTCAATTTCATCCTCATAGAGAGCCAAATCTTACATCAGCGCATCGATTATTGATCTAGGTTTGACTTTGCACATAGCCCACCAATCAACCTTGTCATGACGCCGACTCGGAAATGGAACATAGTACACTTGTGTTGCTTGCGCTGCCAAAACAAACTGTTCGTACTTGTTAAACTTTTTTTTGTGCTTGATTTCTACTAGCTTGTAGTCTTTATGAACTCGGATCCCACGATTTGGCGTTGGATCAAACCAATCGCACTTAAACAACATGATTCGTTTAATAGGGACAGCGGGGTACTCTATTTGTATAATATCTGCAAGTCGGTCGTAATAATCAAGTGATATGGCCATGTAATTTGACCCTCCTATGCATACTCCATTATTCACAGTTTTCTTATGGTAGTTTGGGTCAAAGCCATGACCATTCGCATCAATTACCATGTGACGGTATGAATTAGATGGTCCTTCGTCCACTTAGACGTCAGTGTTCAACTATGGCTCGATGTAGCCGGTAGTAACCAATGGTTCCCCATGGTAAACCCATTGATAGTATCCTTCACAAACCCATGCCTCATGAGATCCAACTTAACTTCATCAACTGCTCTAAATCTTCTATTCTTACACTCACAACATGGACACCTTATTTTGTCACCATCCATCAAATTCGGGTGCGCGCATGCAAACTCGACAAAGCCTCCGACACCATTCTAAAAGTCAGGATTTATAGACCTACGTCCTTCTGTAAGACTATTATACATCCATACCCGATCCGGTCTCATTGAATCTGGGTGACAACAAAATAAGGGATTATAGGTTTAGCACTTTCATTACCAACTACCTACACCCTAAACAAACTAACCCTCCAAGCGGTTTGATTTCATGATGTCGTTATGCATGAAAAGGTATTTGTTACGAACAATTTTTAAAACCCCTCTTCAACAGAACTATCATGAATACAACCCTAAATTATGAAGGGTAGTAAAGAAGTGTGGGTGCTATGGATGTCACAGAACCAATGGTTCTTCACCACCCCACATAATTTAGGGAGGGTTTAAATGCATTTCTACCCTAAAGTATATATATGGGGGGAGGGGGGGTGTGATGTATACAGACAGACAGACACAAACATATAATTATGTTACAAGAGAGGGTAGATTGATTAAACTAAGTTTATTATCCAGTTAAGGAGGTATGAGCCATACAGAGCTCCAGTTTTTATTTGAATTATAGACACGAGCTCTTCAGTGCATAATACAGTGGGGAGAGAACATTGAATGATTATAGAGAAGTTAAATTCTAAAGTATGCGGAGTTAATAAAAACTTTCGGTCGTGTTGCTATCCGTCGTCTTGGTCGAGTCCTTTCGGATGTTGACTGGGTAAGTTTTAAATTCATAAGAATTCAAAATAACTTAACTGACTCAGTCAACTTCTTCTGAATTCTCTGAATGTTACAACTTACCCAGCAAGCATCTGTGAGGACTTGACCTAGACGATGGATAGCAACACGACTGAAAGTTTTCAAGAACTCCACATCCTTTAGCATTTAAATTCTCTATAATCATTTCAATGCTCTCTCCCCACTGTATTATGCACTGAAGAGCTCGTGTGTGTTTGGAGTCCAAAGAAAGTTATTGTAAGGAAACAAGAAATTACTAGATATCCACAATCACAAACTTTTATTATTAATTGCGCATCAATACACCCTACCAGTGCATTTTGAAGAACCACACTAGCAACTCTTCTTCTTATTATTTCCATCTGAATCATGAACCTGATCTATGACATAATTGTAGTGATGAGTAAGCTCCTGCAAGAGAAGGCATTCCTACAAGAACATTCCTCCCTTGCAAGAGCTTACTAATCACTACAATTATATCATAGATCAGGTTCATGATTTAGATGGAAATATTAAGAAGAAGAGTAGCTATTGTGGTTCTTCAGAATTCACTTGTAGGTTGTATTGATGCTGATTAATAATAAAAGTTTGGAATGGCTGATAAATGGTAATTTCTTGTTTCCTCACAGTAACTTCCTTTGGACTCCTAACATTTTTAGGTTCTAACTCCAGTCTGTGCACGAAGATGAGCATGTATACTTATGTTTGTATGTGCATACATATATGTTAAAATGCATTATTATGTGTTATTTATTTGTTAGAAGTTGACTTGTATGTATGAAGCTTGACTTGTTATATTAATTGTTCCCTCACAAGCCATTAATATGTCTTGGATATATACCTATCATCTAAGTTTGAATAAATATTTATTTATATTTATACTTTATACTTGATCATGTTGAAGTATTATTAGTAGAATCTTGTGTGTAAAGTCTTAAATTACAATCAACAATAGTAGAAAAACTTGATGATACAATAAGTAGTTCAATTATGTTAGTAAAATACCACAAAAATCAATCAATATAAATAACTAGTCACACTTAATTTTCTCCTTTCTTAACACTTCAACTATCACAAACAAACCAACCCTCCAAGCGGTTGGATTTCTATCTCAACAACACATAAAAATATTTCAACACTTCAATAATCACAAACATACCAACTTTTCAAGCGGTTGGATTTCCATCACAACACAATCCAATATTGCAAATATGGAAAAACATAATATATTAAAATTTAAAATACATTACCAAATTCCAACATACCTATAAGTAAATAATCAGCTAAATAGGTGAACTCCAAAACAGAACTGAAAGCTCTGCATTAAAAACAAGATAGATATTAATTAAAGTTAACAAAAATGTGTGTATCATGTATATATATATATTAATTAAAGCTAACTAAAATGTGCGTGTGATGTATATATATATATATACATTAATATATATGTATGTGTGTATGTGTGTATGTGTATGTGTCTGTATATCTAACAATTAAATAGTAGTTTAAATAATGTTAAACTAGATTTCCTCAATCAAACCCTAAGCAAGATGAATTAATAAAAACATTCAATATCATTTT